>JAQFYC010003437.1:0-20761 GCA_034694165.1 Tomocerus mixtus
ACAATTTTTAGTAGGACATTTTCGACGGGTAGTTGAATTTTTCTCCTACAGAAAGCTGATATCGTTGATACAGTTTTCAACACCATCTTTACATACGTACATACCGTAATTGGAATGCGAAGTATCTACATACTTTACTAGAACTGGTCACCATTTTAAACAAGTTGTTGTCACCTGGATTTTTATGACCTTCAACAATAGTATAGCGTTAGTAGTGTTAGTACATTGAGTATGTATTTTTCCAATGGTTTTTATTAGTAAGAGCAACCACAAGATACCTATACAAACCCTTAAAAATTGAGATGGCTAAATAATAAATGTGTATTATGACTAATGACAGCATTATATCAGGTGATGTCACTAGTAGTTAGATGACAAGCAGCGAGAAACCACACTCACCTTACAAGCTAATAATAATCACAACACATTTTCAGTGCACGCAGGGCTTGCTTAGGTAAAAGGTTAGATTAAACAATTGCATGCGTTTGTTTCATGGATTTTCCCATTGCACACACCTGCTGTCAGTTATATATGGTATTTCGACTAATCATTAAATCTTACTCTTCAAACACGATCATGGTAATTATGCCTATCATTTAGAAAGTTTTACTTTCTTGTCTTACTCGATCTTAAGTTAATGGTTTAAAAATGAGCTTGTTTAAAATTTTAACCTTTTTCATATAGTTTATATCCTTATTTCATATTAACTGTTTAAGATAAGCAAAGTAAGTATTCATTGCTTTTGAGTGTGTGTTCTTCCCATTTGCTAAACGATTAGTGCACATTTCAATTTCAAGGCAATAGTAGTGAAATTGACTTAAAACGACTGCACTTATTTGGTGGTTCGTCTGTATAGTGTGTTTTCGATGCTAACGATTAGTAAATTAACATAGGTAGGTAGGATAAGGTTTATTAACACAATTTAAGACTAAATTGTCAATGTGCATAATAAGTAATTCCATGCAGAGAGTGATTGAAAATTGTGAAAGCTGTGACAAGTTATGCAATCGCCTGTAATCAATTATTGGCGAAGAAAGTCCGTTAATTTTTGGCTTGCAATTTCTTCATAGGGAATGCTAATTTTGATTGACAGAATTGGAAATCATTAGGTTAAAGGCTACGTTTACGTCTCATATTTAGTATTTATCAATATTATTGATTACAGTGTAGACTTTATGTAATTTGGGCTTGTTAAAGTAAGGTCATGCTACTATAAGAACTACATAAATAGAATTTATGCACAAACATTCCAATTCATACGTACTTATGTAAAAAGTGGGTGCTTTAACGATCCTAGTGTACATACATTGCACACACACATAAGCATACATGATTATTGACGTTGTGAATGTAAATGTAGGTAGTGAGTACACTACACACAGTGTACATACATAAATATATGTAATACATAGGAGGAGTAGAGGGAGAACATGAGAAGTGAGGCAAAGCAATTTCCTTTAAGTCATAGTCATCCTATCAAATTGTATCGTATCATATCTATTTTCAGTGAGCTGGTTTATTCCAATATTTCACAACCTCTCCTACTCCTTCCTGTTTTTATTTTGACTTGACTTGCCTTCACTTTGACTCACTCACATCTCAATCCCTTTTCCCTGGCCAGAAGCTATTACTGTTTCTCAACTGAACTTACATTCGCTCATGCATGTCATGCATAGTCATAGTACATCACGTACGTAATACTCTGTGTATTTTTACCCCATGTTTCACAACGTTCATCTCCTCCTCGACATGATAATATGACGTTATGCTCGTAAAGAAAGGAATCTATGGAAAAGAACGGGAATATTCTTTGTTATTAATCAATTTGATTCAAATAGGGGTACTAGCTATTCGGGTCGATTGAATTTTCATGGGATTTTGATGGATAGTAAATATGTATGTGGATGCTTTACTATATTTTATGCATGCACACAAACCTAGCGTGAAAACTCTTGCGGGGAACAGATTCTTGACTAAAAATTGCTTCACTACAGATAAAAACTTCATGTCAGCTTAGCTTGACTTTTGCACTGACTATTTGGATGCCCTTATTGTACCTTATACTACATATAACTACTTTGAAGAACATAAATATATATGTTGGGTATGTACACGAATCTGTGCAAACACAAATACCTAAATACAAACAAAATACTACTATATCAGTAAGCATGCTTATTATTAGCTACTTAACATGTTGTATCGATGAAAGAAGGAGATCCAGGCTGGAGAAGAATCGGATGGAGTTTAAACAAGGAAATGGTTCCAGTCTCCATATTTATGATTTTTGGATTTGGAAATCAGATTTTGGGTTTCGTTGAAAAAGATTTGTCTTCCGGGCTTGTTTGGAAGCTTAAATTGCAAGGTCTATATTTTAGTGCATTTTGCTGCGAAATATTATGCATATGTACAAACGAAGCAAATATTCCATGATATACACAATTACCTTTCACTCCTTTACCTTTACATAACACTTAACACTACTGTTTGAATACTCCTGATTTCTTTGTGAATATAAAAGACATTATTGGAAAACTGAAGCAATAGCCAAAACCACACTTTCTCCCAAGTCAATATTATAAAAATAAACTCTAGCCTTTCATTTTAATGTTGTTTACTGTTTTTCAGCTTGACAAACTCTGCTGCGTCTTCCTTCGCCATAATCGTTGTCGTCTCTGAATAGCATGATCTACTCTCTAAATTGTTGACAGTTTCTGCTACGACTCGGCAGAATTACAATTTAATATAAGCTAGAAAATATGCTAAAATTACATGCAATAAAAAGCTACTTTTGTTTGATGTCCTCTGACACTGGGAAGACTGGAAACACAGAATCAATAAAAATGAAAGATCACAAGTGACAGAGTAACATTATGCTCTAATATTGTAATTGTACAATATTTGTCATTACACTCCACACGATAGATATAATTATATTTTTGATAATGTACAGTACGTAAATAGTTGTACAGAAAATTAATGGGACGATTCACAAACTAAAATATCACGATTTCCAAGAATTAAATATCTGTGCATAAATATTTGTTTCGATACATACATCTCTGCAATTATTTTATGATCTTATTAAATACTCACAATACCAATCATTATTGCCCAAATAACTAGAAACTCCATAAAAATCTGTTAGGTATGCTTAATCCATTTATATAATTTTATAAATTGGTAGTTAACTATCTCTTTCTTTTGATGTTATGTATCTGTAATCTGCATTATTATCTCCACCTAGATCATTACTTGCTCCAAAAATCACAAAAGCTTGAGAAAGCAAGCGAGGATTAATCACCAAGTGTCTACATTACTACCTAACTTAGACTGTGGAACCTTATCTTATGGAAGACTCTCAGAGAGAATAAATACTATTATTTACTACTAATGGCATTTTGGAGAATTGTGCGTATCTTATTTCATTGGAATAAGTAGACAAAAAGAAATGGCAAAACAACATCATAATCAGTTCTAAACATATTATTGAAGAAAACAACATCATTATGTTATTTTGTAGATTTGTCTATTCTATATTAGTGTTCTTCCTTGTATTGAAAGCTGAAGTTGCTGTATGGAAATGAACAATGAATCAAAATAGAAGCACGTTGGTGGACTATGTGACTAACTTTCAATAAACAACACAACCTTTGGCAACTCTACATCATGTGGGATTTTCTTAGAAATCGGCATATCAAATTCCTTCACGTCAAGCCAATTGCGTTCTTGTTGTTTTCCTGGTATTTTCCGGAGCTTCAGATTCCTCAGCCTGCTCATCTCAACTTCAACCTTTGTCTTATCTAGCTTATTAGCTGAACGTATACTACAATATGGTACACCAATTTAAAACATAAACTTTCACCTCAGACTTTCACTTACTTACAAATTGTCGACGTATGTAAATGCTCAGGGCGAGGCCAGCGTATAAATTCCCAACTTGACAATAACATCTATTCTGATTATTTATTAATAGATGATCTAGTTTATTGAAACCGTCGGTACGTCTCTCTGCGCTATAACTTTTGGATTACATATATGAGATAGCACATGAAGTTTTTCTGTATAACAAGGTAAATCCCCGAAAATTGGGAAAATCGGATGAGATGGGCGACATTGGACCACCAGAAAGGAGATTTGTTATTTATTATTCCGTGACACAGTTTCAGACCTTACAGATCCTTGTCTGCAAAGATTAATACTTGGTGAAATCTATGACTCTTCCTGGTAACATTTGGCAATTGGGATGGGATAGGTATATATCGTGAAAACTAAAGATAAGTGCTGATTTTGAGGGCCAAGACCTAGATTAAGATGCACTGCGCAGCTATACATAACATATTACACATACTATATTTTAATATTGTATGAAATTAATATTGGACAAATTCAAGTCTGAAAAAGTGATACCCGTCTGAGAGGCTAAACTTCTACAGAGCAAATATGGAACATGTAAAAACGCACTTCCCTGCACTAGGATAAACTTTGCGTTTAGTAGTCCTTTAAAACCACCTGTCGTTCTGTAACATTTTTGCACGTTAATATTTATGCTGCGTTTTATTGTATTTCGCATAATTGTGGCTTGCCTTTTAGAAACGATCAGAAAATGGAACATGCGGTAAAATAAGATTATATGAATTTCTATCAGAAAAAAATGATACTACAGTATATGCAGTTAAATTAAGAGCCATATAAGCCTCAACAATTAGTTCGCGCATCTATAGTTGCACAATGGAGGAATTGGCATTTGAAATATAAACACACAGTGTCTAAAGGAACAAAATTCCATTATTTTCTTCTCGAAGGTTCAAGGAGTCTAGACCTCGTCCATTCATTCCACCAGGCAGTCTGTTTCGCAATTCTGGGTGCATTTATGATTCTTGTTAACCAACAAAGTTAGAATTACTCTTGACAGTCTAGCCATGAATATGACATTTTCTGCCCATAATAATTGTAGTTGCTTATACAGCAGTGCTAAGAAAGGAAAGGAGAGAAAGGAATCTGAATCTCAACTGCATAAACTAACTAAGCTCTAGTTTTAATGATTTTCTCTGCATGAAATGAAGAATACTGCTTCCCTTTCTTCTCTCCTACTTACTAATAATAATACTTATGAAGAAAGTCTAACTGCTTTTCTCTGGCTACAACAGACCATTAATTTATTATCTAGGTACCTATAGCTCACTTCATTGTGTAATGAATATCCACACTGCACCATAGAATGGAAATACTGACTACTAATATTGTATTTCTTACCTTGGTAGAGTGCATGCAATGGCATGAAAATTTGAGCGAGGTGTAATGTTAGAGGAGGATTATTGCACATTTGCGTGCAGGGGATTTATCGATCAAACGACTTCTTTCTGATGACTATCCTTTCATAGTAAGTAACTGGAATACGAAAGAGTAATAATGTCAACGTCACACTCTACAATCCGGCTGGAAGCATTACTATGATTTTTATGTTACTATACTATTACATTTTAGAAGGATATAACCTTTGTTGTTTCATGAATTTCAAGAACGCATCTCTAATTGATCTAATTTTCCCAATTCTATAATAGTTTTCAAGAAAGGTTTTGAATACGCTGGAAGACAAATCCAACAAAATTTGGATTTTACAACAAATTCTCAAACTTGATTTACAAGCCTTATATGTATTAGTATACAGTTTGCTTAAGGAAATTTTTTCAAACATTTGGGGCCATGAAATTATACTGACCTATTACTCATTTAAGGATTATAAGAATTTAAAACATCTAAAAGCGTAAACAATAAAATGTTCTCAACCAACTCAAATGTGAAGTTTAATAACCAAAATTGTAACCTTTAAAAAGTGTAAAAAGAAAAGAGAAAGATTTAGTATAATTTGCAGGTAGTTTTAGTACCCCAGACACATATGCATACATTTTACTACCTGTATAGCATTTATTTATACACTTACATAGCACACGTTACGCTAACAGTATGGGAATTGCTATCATTTACCCCAGAATCCATATGAAAGAGTTTCCGACTCATATGTGTAAAGAAAAGCAGTTATAAAAAGGGCTTTCACTATGCACCGTGGGCTAGCATTATAGTTACTTAGGAAAGTATAACTTTTAAACCTAACTGGAATGCTAATGCTTATTACATTACTTATCTATGCACTCATTCAGTTTAGAAAAGTCCCTTGTGCACACTTTCATTTGTTATTTTCTAATCCTGATAATTCCTCTAGCCGAGTGTTCTTTACTCTGCTGTATGCTACTAACAACTAACTATAACCAACAGGACTTTTGTTCCGGTATTGAAGCAATCTTACCTTTTAAAGGGAAAGTCTGTGTATGCAAAAAGTAAAAGTAGAACGAACGCTTGTACTCGAGTGGCGTGAGTTGACTATCATTAACATGCATGCTTCTGATATTACTATTTAGATTTTACATTGCAGCTCGTCTAGTTTGAAACGAAGAACGAAGTACACCGCTAGGATTAGAAATCTTACAACGTTCCAATTTAAATTTGTTTTTATTATGTATTAAGCGTTTTGAACTTTTCTTTCTGCTCTATCGGTAAGGTGCGCTGGCTAAAATTAACACAAATACATATAAAGTGCCAACCCGTAAGTAACTCTTAAGTAAGTAGGTATTAGAATTTGACTTACGGAAATACGGATTACCATGTTTTCTAGACGACTTAAAAAATTATCTCGCCTAATACGTAAAATATTTTCCTTTTAGCATTTTAGGAACGAACCTGTTATGTATCGTAGTAATATATTAGGTATTTAATTTATATATGAACCCAAACACTGAACAAACAATATTGAACCAAACAATATTCTTATATGCTTGCTCATTTGAGTAGATTACTTGGCTATCCATGATTGCATTTTGTAATGAATTTAAAGAAACACTGAAATACCATAAGTGTCATAGTCTAATCAATTAGGTAACATTATTTGCTGTATTATAATATTGCATCCATCATTTAAATGCCAAAATTATTGGTAGCTTTTAAAAAAAGATAAAATTGCATTTACAGTACAGCTTTAGAATCTTTCTTACCATTCTATAGTAATTTTGCTCCCAATTTGTGATTGTATACCCGAGTACCTAACACCTCTGTACTTGTGTTGTGGTCTGTTTAAGAATAAATAAATAAATACCAATAAATGTTTGTGTTTGGGTAGGTAAGAAACACTATTCTTAATTCCGTCGTGATTTATTATTTTTAATAAGCCCAAAAATTCAATCCTCAATTGCAATATTGAAAGCAATGTATATTTATATATTTTGTAGTAGAGCTAAAATACTTATGCAATGCAGACAAATTTTACTGTGTATACAATAAGAAAGAAATATATGCAGAACAGCTGCAACATAAGTATGGAGTGGACGAATTACGGTTGCTGGCTCAATTACGCTTTATTTACTAATCTAGCATTTACGTACTGCTTATTGCTAAAACCTGTCAGTTTTGTTTGTGTAATATTTGTATGTAATAAATATAAATACAATATGTGTATGCAATAATAATAGTAATTTAGTGTAGGCATAGTAGTAGCAGTCATAGTAGATCATTGTTTTGAATACAATTGACTCTGGAGATGCCTATCAAGAAAGTACCACTAACAAATTAAGTTCACGAAATACGCAATTCCTGGTCATGCCACATATGATAATTATGCTTTCATTCGTTTTGTTTTTCATTCTTGGCTTATCCTTAGATAACAATAGTACCATGTAATTTACTATATTGCTTTGTGTAACATAGCATGACCTGTAATTCAAGCCATTCGTATTCGTCGCTGCATATATGAATACTCTAACCGTATTGCAAAACATTACAGGTAACACCACACCATACAATAACTAAATAGTTGGTAGTATTTCTTTTCTGAATGCCTGGAAATAGCAAAGCCTTCATTACAAACACACTGTTACACTTATTGCATTCCAGAGCACTCTAATCTTTACAGGGCAATATTACAATTATTTTTCTATTATAAATTAGAAACATAAGCACCCGACCTACAGCATAAGATTTTTTCGCAGCAACACAACACAGAAGCATAAGCGAAGCGTTTTAACCAAATGTTCAA
This sequence comes from Tomocerus mixtus, assembly GCA_034694165.1. Classification (NCBI taxonomy): domain Eukaryota; kingdom Metazoa; phylum Arthropoda; class Collembola; order Entomobryomorpha; family Tomoceridae; genus Tomocerus; species Tomocerus mixtus. The sequence continues at coordinate 8,087 of JAQFYC010003437.1, forward strand.
CTATTGCATTTAATAGCCCGAAATAATTTCGGCATTAGTCTGTAATTTCATAATATTCTACTTCTTGAATAGTTTAAAGATGATAGTAATGTTAAATTGCTTCCCGATACCTGCACTTATCTATATATCACGGAAATATTAAATATGGCAAATTTTATTAGTGGTGTAAAAAGAATATACTAATTAAATAAAATGCCACAAAATGTCAGAACCTGGAAATAAAAGTGAAAAATTGTGACAATTTCGACTAGATAATAATAAGTAGGTTCACGATTACTAGTATAGCCTGCTCTGTTTACAAATTGGGCAAAAGTACATTTTATTCTGATCCTTACATCACACCACTGTACATAAATAAGAAGAAACTGAAACTAAACTCATATTACAAATATAGTATATAGAGCAGACTTGTTTAATTAATAATCATAACAAAGGATGATTATAAAGATTATGAGTGCAGCATCAGCAAGTACAATACAAACTATTAGAAGTCAGTACTATAGTATTTTCAAGAGAAATTAAGAAAAAAGAGTTTCGCCGAATTTCGCTTCATGAAATAAGTAGAATTACAGCTAAAAGGGGCAAACAAAATTAAAGTGCAAATATATACAGTAATGGATTTCATTGTTAACCAGAAGACTCAAGGAGTACAACAATAGGCTAACTATAGCTAAGAAAAACTTAAAGCGATGAAAATGGAGATGCTTTCACTTTCACTTACTATGCATTGAAATGGGAGAAAGGAGCAATAAATCTTAATCGTCTCTAAATCTGGTCTATTAGCATTTTTATAAGGAAGCTCGTATAATCTAAAGATATATTCATTCTAAAGCTGTCTAAAAAGTGAACTTCAAAGAGCCTGTCCCTTTCCGCTTTATTATTTTTCCTCCTTAGAAGCCTTAAAGCTTTTGTGAGATAGAAATGAAATGGTTTCATCTTGAATCTTGGGCTGGGCTGGTGCTATGTATATTCAATGTTGAAGTGATCTCTTTATTTTCCTTTTCAAAATCAAGTACTCATTCAAACTCTTTCTGGAAATTATACTATAGCCTTGCAGTGCAAATGCAAATTAGGATTTTCATCTGGACAGCTGTATACAACAGCCGTACTGTACTTAAAATAATATCTGCTATAAACCCCACCCATTCAATTTAGCAGCAAGCAACCGTAAGACCCGTGTCATATCTGTAGACACTATCCATTAGTATGCAGTTACGCCTTAGTAGCTAAACTTAAAGCTTACGATAAGTATTGTTATTTACATAGCCTATAGCTTTGGTGTTTATGTTTACTGTTTACCAACAGCATCTTGCATAAGATTGATGTAAACGTACTATGATCAGGGTACTATGGTCATTAAAATATATATTTGTAGTGAGGATAAGCGGAATATACACATATTATATGTCGTAGGCAATAAGGTGGGATCAGGCCGTATCAGGCTGCTTTTCCAAAGTGTCCTGAACTCTTATTCTACCACATAACTACTCTATTTTGTATATCAGAGACCTTTTAAGCCATATTAACTGCCTTAAAAATAAATTAGAAGTCTACTAATTACCGAAGGCAATTAAATAATAATTTTCATTCTATTAATTACTTTGTGGATAATACTCATCCAACAATTTGATCCTTTACAGAGTACATTCTGTAAGAGTACAAGACACTTTTCAGTACGAGATCCATCTTATTGCCTAGGTCAATTGGCCAATTGTCGTGATCACCCCTAATGCCTACGACACATATACTTTCCCTACATGGTCTATACGGTTAATTAATAACCTTTTCAGTCTCCAATCTTTAAAACATTTTGAGTTCTTGAACAAAGTTTGTTTCAAAATGCTAAAACCACACTAAATTAAAAAATTGAACGTACAACAGTAATATCTAAGAGTCATGGCATTATGGGCTTTTGCAATAGAATTTAAAGGGGTTTTTGCTTGTGTTGCCAATTTATGTATTTTACTATTACTTGTACGAGTTCTTTCCATAATTGTTTATTTATTGTACGGCTACACTTTGAAGTAAATATTTTCCTCAGTACTTGGTTCTGGCAATCCATCAATATACTTATTATTTTCCGGTTTTAAGTAAAAGAAGGTACATATATTGCCTATGCTATGTAGTAAACAGGATATGGTGAGTAATGGGAGTGAGTGGGGCTATTGTACATACTTATATTTGAATAATATGAATGGATACGCATATTGACAGGACACAAGCCGAAGTCGAGCAAGGCAATAAGCAAAGAGTATAGTATAGTAGATAGCAAGACTCGAGTGTTATAATGCAAGTTTTTGTTGTTTGTGTCGAGTGTAGTGGATGGTTTTAGAGTGTAGAGGCTTTGGCTGATAATTTATGGTGAATAAACTAAAAGAGAAAGTATGCTGGTGAAAGGGATGTAAAGAGAAAGTTTTTGAGATGGATAGCCATTTAAGTGAAATCAGAGAGAAATATTGCTGTCTAGGTTGTTCAATGACTCGTAGAATGAGAAAGGGCTTTGGCTACAGTAAATAGCAGCTGAGACTTAGTCTTGATGTATCAATCGTCTTCCCTTCCATTCCCAAAGCTCCGTCATTTATTCTTAGACCAAGCCAAGCCCAACCAAAGCAGGCTACTTATATATTAGTGTGCACACGCCAAACTAAACACATATTTTAAATCATTTCTTCGGCCAATTAATTTTTCTCCTCTTGAATTTCATTTCTTTCCCTCTTTTTTCAGTTCACATCCCCGAAAAATATTTACTAGACAATCCAGTCCAGGCTTTGTTTGTATTAGGTACTACGTTGGAGCTTTCACTATTTATTCTTCACTTAGTGGAGGACCTTCCTAATACTACAAGACAAGCTCAAATCTATTTATATAGCCCGTTATACTAGTACAACATTGAATCTTCTCAAAAATAAGACATTATTATATCGCCAAACTCCAGACTTGATAAAAATGGAGCAAGAGAAGGTAAATATCTTATTTAGTGGTTGATATTCTTTATATAACTTTATAAGGTTTAACTTTCGGTCAGGGAAGACAAGATCCGTCGTTTGATGACTTGACTATTTAACTAGGGCTGTATGTACTTGTACTCGTACTCGTACCTTGTCGACAGAAGAAGGTAGATAAAGTATATGAAGTTATAAAACTGGTGGTGGATTGGATAGCCAAGCCAGAAACCAAAACTCGATGAAACCAAACGAAAGGAATCCAAGCCACAATTTCATTGTAGATTCACGTCAAATATCGTACATCCGCTGCAGCATCCGAATCCCTGTAGAACATCACAAGAAACTCATAGTTTCTACAAAGAGAGGAAACGAACACGATTTGAGTCTGGAAGTGAATAGTACAGCACACAGTAGTATAGTATACTAGGTACATGCTGCATGTACTTTGCAAGGAAGGGAAAAGAAAGTAAGTAAAGAGAAAAGAAAAGAATAAGTAAAGAAAAAAATGAGGAACGCAACGCACATGAAGAACTAAAAAAGGAAAGTGTTGAGGTCGTTTCTGCTCTGCATCTCAATTCTAAATTGTGAAGGGAATAAAATAATTCTGCTTAGCTTGACAAAAATAAGGGTGTATTCTCCGTAGCTAAAGCAAACCACTTTGTCTTGCTTCATGCCCTTTACTTTCTCTTGGATTTCTCGTTAGGCTGTGTACTTTAGAGCTCCTATACTATCTCTACATACACAGTTATACTATTTATATGACTAAGAGGCACACTTCCTCTTTAGTCAGTGCGGTTACGTCTGTGTGCATTCCATTCCTTCCTCACTAACTATGTCCTTTAGGTATCTAGACCCAATGTCTTTTATTACATACTCGTACAAGTTTGCATTACACTATATAACCTAACTAAATATACCTAAATCTACGCTATACTATTTATACTACAATGTTATTTTACTACAGGGTAATTCATATCAGTAGTAATTAACTTTTCAAGCGAGCAAAATATATTATTTATATAGTCGGCTATATAATGTATGTACCATGTCTTACACGTCACGTAGTAGAAGGAAGGGAAGATAGTTTCAGAATATGTAGTCTCAGAGGGTATGTTACTTTTTCAAGAAAAAGTTTTCTTGACCCTGTAGTATTTGTATTACAGTTGTATGTACATATACTGCATACGAGTTTCCCTTAGAAATCAACGAGTGAAAATTCTTAGAAGAGTTGCACGAAGTTTTTGCAGCCAAGTTTTTTCCTCCACTTTCTCTTGCCTGAACAATTTTAGTGTTTTATGCCCTTCCTTTGGCTACTCATTCAGTGTTCCGTTCTACTAGGATGTGAATAGGACAGCAGAACAGATAACTGTAACAGTAGTGGCCGTCTAGCACAATAAACTATATACAATAAACTTTATATGTGTATTATGTTCGCTGCAATCAAGGATTGTATCTCCCTATACACATACTACTATACTATAAGTACTAGGTATACGTAATATAGAAAGTAATGTATGTACATATGTATGTAAGTACTCTTTTATAGTTATATATTATATAAATGTGTATCTGTACGTTTCACTCATTTTATATTATCACTTGTATTACTGTTGTCCTATATGGAGGTGGATATAGATAACAAATAGCATTAGTGTTGTTGTATTGTATTGTGTTATACACTACACAACTAAAGTTCCCAGTTGGCTTTGACTTTTCCTTTTGGCAGAACCGGATGCATAAGTATGAATGTCTGTGGCTGCATTTCTATTGTACTACTAAGGGATCTGTTTTCTTTGTTTCCAAAGGAAAGTACAATAAAATAAAACAGAGGAGAAAATAGAATGAAAAGATATCTATGCAGGAAAAACAAGATAAGATAACAAATAGTGCACCTCACCAGAGCCAGAGCACAATGCTGAATGCACTACATATAGCTAGCTATACATTACTAGGTTTCGTTCCATCCTGCATAGGACAGCCTAAACAATATCAAACCACATCACACAACTAGGAAAACAAAACAAAACACGCAAACTACACAACAAACTCAACGAATGAAAAAGCCTTCTTCATTTCAAACAGTTTTTCATTTTCTCTGATTTTTTATCTAGAAATGGGAACAGACAGGTAGAAATGCTTTGTATGGATGATACGTGCACTTACAGCACAGATGATAGTTTCCTTTCCTTTGCACTGCCTGTGGTACCTTAGGTACTTTACTTTTACTAGGTTTCTACCTACAATCTTTTTCTTCATTGCACTATGCCAAAAGTGATGGGAATCAACAGAACTCCCTCAAAACAAGAGAATTGATGCCAAGGCTAGTGTTCAATCATTTCTTAGGGAAAACTGTTATGTATGTACACATTTACCGTACAAAATATCACTATGAAGTCTTTGACTTTGCTTTGGTGACATCGTATTATTCAGTATACACTTTTAAGTTTTATACATGCAGAACATAAGAGAATAAGTTATTTACATCTCTCTCTCGACACTGGAGTATTTATATCACTATGCATCATTCTCTATCTGTAGGATGACTTCTTAGTATCATCTAATCGTAAAAAGGCAAAGATAATATGTCGTAGGCATGCATAGTACCATAAAACAAAGCTTGGGGATCATTTGTCTGTAAAGTAAGTAATACTTGCCAGAAATGCTATAAATTTCATTAAAAAACTTTCAATGCCTTCCTTGAGTATTAGATTGAGTAAAATAAAAAAAAATTGTAAGAAGCAGTTGATACCTATTCAGAATAAGGCCCATGTAATTGTGGTACTTTGTGACTATGGCTTATATCCATACCTGTAGAAAGTGCTTGCAGCTCTCTAGGCTGAATTTCTCCTAAAGAAAAAAATTCCTGGCATAACAACGCACACAGTAGTTTACTCGTGCATAAATGTATGTATGTACGTATGTAGGTAAAGTAAGTAGTTTATGTGATGTGAGTAGGTTGCAGGTTTGTGGAAAAGATAGGACGGATAAGAGAAGAGAGGAAGTAATACAAGGTGACGAAGAGCTAACGTTGATAACTTGAAGCAAAGAGTTTTCATTTCGGTGCAGAGCTTTCTCCTCTTGTATATACATACATACATAGTTATGTACATCTACGGCAGTTGTTGTGCGAAATGCCTCCAGCTCTCATTTTATTTTATCCATCTAGAAGATCTGACAGAAGTAGTCTTCTCCAGCATATCTCTCTTTTTCACTGCTTCACTTCGTGCATAACAACAACACTGCACTGTAAAGTATACTCCACTACATTCCTTTCATTGATATGTCATCGCATACCCTTTTCCACAACATGCACAAATATGTAGCTATATGTAAGTGTAATGTTCTGCGTGCACTATATATTTACTATATCCATCTATATTCTATATACCTATGTAAAGATACGTAGAGTGTGTTATAGAATGTCGAGATTTCCCACAAGCCAAATTTACACTTGAGTGCATAAAATTACATGAATTCTATATTTGAATACTTGCCTTGCATTACATTCTCTTGTTGTTCTCGTATTTCTATTTCTTTTTATTTATTAGGTAACCCAACCAAATTCAATGCAGCAACTTCAACACACTATTTATGTCTTAGATGTTCGTTATCATTAGGCATAGATGACCGAGTGTCCAAGTTTATAGAAAAATGTACCACTTGTTGAAATCTTGAGTTTTGCAACGTAAGGCAATTAAAGCTCGTAATAAGTATTTAATATACGCGATCAAGTCAGTATTTATTTGTACTAATAAGTAGGTATCAAAAAATGTGTTCAGAAACTGGGAAATGAAAAGTTAAGTCAGTAAAATCTTTTTCATTTCTACCTTGATTTTTTGCTAAAATGTAGATTGATTATTGGGGGCACCACCTGTTCTGGTGAATAGTGGGAATGTGTTCTCACGACATAAACATTACTTGCGTATGCTATTCCTATGTATTCCCCATGAACATATGTATGTAGTGCTCCTAAAATTTACTTATTTACATAGTGCAATGTGCATTCAGCCATGTCTAACTTAGTAAGTGCCTACCTCGGCTGCCTTACATACACTACACTTACCCTACTCTACTATTCGCCAATTTAACAAGCTTGTGCACAAGTAGATACATTATAAATGGTTACTTTATACATATATTTTATTCATATTACTAGGTAGCTGTCTAAGTAAGTATCATAAAGGTACCTAATCGTAAGTAAAGTAGGTGAGTACTTGAGGAATGTTATATGGACGACCAAAATACTCTGCTGGTGTACTAACAAAATGCTATACTAAAATTAGATTCCTTCATAATTGCATATCTAAAATGTAAGTAAGTACTTACCTATATAGATATGCATAGAAACTATCGTGTGTACTTAATAGAAGCCTATATGATAGATATATTGTAAAGGGTAAAGTAAAGCGCTGCAAATTCTCCAAACTATTCTGTTAGGTTATATTCTGCATGTTTCATAGTTAATGTCTCTTTTGCTGCTGTGCGTTTCTATTCTCTGTCCCATTTTCTACCCATTTCAGTCAGGCAAGACAGGACATGTAGCAATAGAGTTGGAATGGAAAAACATGCTTTCTTTTCTAGCAAAAACTCTATTGTATACATACAAAGTATGAAAGCATGTATAGGATATCAACTTTCTGTATATCTGGAAAAAAGTACAACAATATCATTGTATGTAGTATAAGCCTTTGTATCTGGAAAATAGAAATCTCAGTGGTATAAAATAATACAATGCAATCTACGCGTATAAATGAAACAAAGTTTTGCTTTAGTGGCATGGCATGGTGTAACAACTCAAGAGGCTTATAATGTAATGTAAAGGTCAAGTCAAATGTCCTCCTAGAAAATAAAATATGTACAGAACAAGGATAAGGACCAGTTTAAAGTATTATTGTTCTTGAAACTATTTTCTCTAGCTATTATATTTGCTACTGTAAAATAATCTAAAAAAGTACGGACAACCAGACACGACAGTAGTAGCTATTCTATGTAGCTATGCATATTATGACAAAAATAATAAGTAATTCTATTTTCAAGTTTTCGACAATAAAATCCTTTTTTTTCTAATAGAATATATTTTAGTTCACAGTTTAACATTTAACTAAGGCAATTGCTCAATTTCAGCTTTAACTTGGTTTGCCTGGATAAGGCAATATTTTAATATCTAAATGAATGAAATAGGGTAATAATATTCAAAAGCAGACATGCTAAATACCAATTCTTTTTCCAAAACCGTGCAGTCAATTTCTGGAGTCAGAAGTGGGGACTATAATGCTTTCTCCAGTGAAAGATTCAAGAGCCGTGTGTGTTTGACTTGATTTAACGAAGAAAGAATAGATTTCTTCAATTCGCGTGCAGATACAAAGGCAGATGCCGCATCCTTTCCTCTAACTCGACTTTCTCTGCATCGTTTCCCTTACGTAAGTCTCTAATGTAAGTTTGTATACTAGATTACAAAATGCCTTGATATAACAACAGAACTGAACAGAAGTCTTCCAGTCAAGTCAGACAAGCAAGCCAGTCAGTCATCTGTTTTTGATATCAAAATTAGATTAAAAGACAGCTCCAGATGAGAAGAATCCCTTCAGAACAGCACAGCATCATGTTCCACCTCACTCAACTGAACTATATAGTGTTGGATTTTGGATTGGATCTATTGTAAGCGGTGCTAATGTGTATATAGGTACATAGACAAGCATACTTTCAGCTTAAGCTTTAGACTATTAGTAACTGTAGGTATACAGTATACAGGTAAATCTGTATCAAAATATCTAGAGTCTAGTATCAGTTACTCATGCACTACTATTTCTAGAACAATTCGCAATGTTATAAGAGGAAGATAAAATTATAATTGAAACTTGTTAATGCTAATTTCCTTATGAGTTAACACCAAAGTCAATTGTAACCTAATTATGAAACAATTGTTTATACGGGAGGTAATGACAAGTTTTGAACCTACAATAATTGGAAATGCATTTTTATACGAGATGTAAAATATATTATATTGGCTATCCAAAGTATTCAAATGCTTATAATATACATAAATTAATAATTAAATGCACCTCGAAACGGAGAAACAAAATTGCCTAAGAGAGTCACTTGTTTGTGCTACAATTTTCAGGTTTGATCTTCAAAGTACCAATTAAATCACTTTACTGCTCCAAAAAGGGTCCAAAATATTCTACTATTAACTTTGACATCGAACCCAGTTGCTTTTATTTAGTAATACATGTCCAGTAAGATTAGGTACATCACTCGAACCAAAAACTGTCTTATAAAAACAATTAAGTTGTAGTATTTATCTTGTAACGAAATACTGACAACTGAAATGTTCAATTAAGGAAATACTTACGAAATTACGATTACAGATAGTACATTTCTGCCTAAAGCAAGGTATTGCAAATTGAAACTCCAGCTGTGCCACGCCATAAGCAAAGACTGATGAGAAATTAAGATTTTCTGTGGAAATTTATTAGTTGCCCAAACAAATTGGCATTTATTTAAACATTAAGTTATGGTATCCTTAACCTAGGTATTCATGTATAAGTACTGAACAATAAATATTTACAGATTGTAGACTATAGTTAAGTATTAGTATTCGTCAAATATTAAGTTAAATCTATCACTAAAAGTAAAGGATAGGATACATGGAAAGGCTTATCCGTTATCCTATATACTTCTGTGAAATATACAAACTTACAACATGCTTACAAACGAGGACATAGAGAATGAATAAGCCTTCCGCAAGCTAATGTTGTACGGTATATGTATACTTAATATTAAATCCTTGTTGTATCAGTAGTACTTATAATAATATTACCTGCTTCCAGCTTGGCTACTAACATATAAATATTCTGTACTTAAACTGTTATTCTTCCAGTACAACCATTGCCACTATGTAATGTTCAGTTGCGACTTCCATTAGCGTGCAGCATAATGACATGATAAAAAGGAACTGTAGAAATGTTGTGAAATCTGCATCGCTATGCATGCACACATTAAATACATACATCGGCATACATAGAGGTCCACCAATAGTAACTATAGGAAATACTTAACTTCGTATTCTGAAGAAAAGAGTCGCTTTGACTTAACGTGCTCTCTTATGCTTAATGGGCCATATAGAGAAAGCGAAAGTCTACTGCACTTTACTTTACCTTCATAAATAGCATAACATAGTAGGTTATAGCGGTTATACTACCAATATAAGATATAAGGTAAGTAATAATATGTAAAGTATATTATACCGAGACTATTTGCCAATAAGTACACAGTCTGGCACACCTAGCCTAACAGTATGTAGAATATAAATGGGTTGGTTTCGAATAATTTGGGATCTACTTTTCGATGCTTACTCTCCGCAAACGACGATGGAAGCAAGTGAGAATGAAATGGCAGAGAATGGCGTCTGTGTAAAAGCAAATTTTATAAAATACAACACGGTTTGGATTGGATGTTCGGCTTGCTATAGGAATTCGGTGGTGCTAACTAGTTTCCCATCCTAATCTATACATTCCTAGTCTATTATGTTTATCTATAGAAGCGTATAAATGTCTACTTACATGATATTATGATATAGGAGGCTGTTGAGTTGGATATATGCAACAGTAATGATACAAAGTAGATGCACAATGGGTTCTCTTCTTTTATGCAGATGGTTTGCTAGATACTGATAGTAGATAGTGATAGTAAGGATATATATTTTATACATAGGTAAGTACTATGTAGCATAATGTAATATAATATAAAGGTAGTTCACTCGTGTTCAATTCAAATATATGGCACTGTATGGTGTGGGAATGGCTCGCAGCAGGTTATGATGACACTGCTAAAATATTCAGGAAAGTCCTCCGAATAGAATGTATGATAATGGAAGTAAACTGGCTGGAGAAAGGGAGAGGGAAAGAGACCGGTTTGCTTTCCCTTGGCTTGGCTGACGTTCTTTAGAACTTTATATGGTACATACTACTACTATATGGTACAGTAAGTGCTAGTAATGTAATGTATGTATATATGCATGCAGATGTGGAACAGAGTGGCCATATTTTGGCATTGTGCGGTCTCTCTCCTTTTCTGGGCACTATATGTACTATTTAACTAAATATTTAGTATTATTATTTTGGGAGACCAGATATAGTAAATAGTACATATATAGAGGATATGATCTACTTTACACTCACGTATCTCATTTTCTAATGTAATTCTGAATTAGTTTTCCTCCACTGGTGTCACCAGCATTTATTTATTGTATTACACTGTGGCTTAACCAGGACAGGTCTCCACATAACAAAAGATACAGAAATGGCTACCTACTTAGAAATGTAACATGGATACACACGAGTTAGCTACTTTATGAGGAAGGGATAGTTTCACAGATAATGTAAATGCAATATATACAGTAAGTAGACGGTATATAGTACACGGGTGACTCGCTACCTTGGCTTCCGGGTCCTTGATACATCAAGTTCATTATTTATATTATAAAGTAGAAGCACTCTCCCTTTCTTGGTTACTATATAAGGATTGGTTATGTAGGAAAACCTTAAGGTCACGTCCTTCACAGCCTACATACTGAAGATTTGTAACAGATCACACGCGAACTCAAAACACTATCATTTATAACGAAGTCAAGGTTCACTTTACAACAGGAATTTTGGTGTTTTATCTGTAATGCAGTCAGTTTGACGTTTACCTGGAATTATTTCCGTATTATTATTTATTTATATAACTTAATAGTAACATTAGGTAAAGGCAGGAAGCGCAACGGGAATACTTTCAGGTATGTAATCGAATATTTTTAATTGACATTTCAGCGGATTAAAAAATAAAAAATGTCAATTTACATAAAATTTCCTAGGATTGTGTATAGCTACAGCTATTTATTATTTCGAGAATTTCCACTAATCTCGATTCAAAAATCTATATATCGGGTATTCCTGTTTCATACTTAACTAAACCTTTTCTTACTGAGCGAGCAACTATCGAAACAGAGCAGGTATTCGGCAAATAAATAATTGTAGGCATAATGAATACCCCACTAATTGAAAGTCAAATTGACTTTAGATTTACCTTGGCATTTGAAAGGGAAGTGACCATTTATATAGATATTTTTGACACTATGGTTTGAAATCAGGTCATGAAAACATTCGGACATTAAATTGGTTATTAGATGGTGAATAGCATGAAAGTTCATATAGCTATTTCGCATTGCAACTGCGGCTCTTCTACCATCAGTTGCGAGGTTATGATGCTCGGAAACCCGAAATATACGTAAATGTATATGTAATTATGCACATACTCATACGCACGCATTAATTGCATTACATGCACGTGCAGAATTTGCAATCGATTATGGAAGAAAATTCATATTGCAACTCCTGTAAATTCTTCAATAACAATGAGGTTCGAAGTATAGTCTTTGTATTATTCAAGCAATTTTCCATTGCATGGCTAGTTACACTGCTCATAATTTTATCGGACAATTCTTATAGACTCAATTCCAAAGGCAAAACCTCACATGGAGTAGGAAAAAGCCTTTGGTGATTGTACTTTGTATGGATTTTCAAATGAATTGATATACTAAATTGTATTAATAAAATGACATAATATGCCTACCTAGGAACTCATTGCTATGCAAAATTTAGCATGTTGTACAAACATGAAGTTTTTAAAGTTTGCGATTTGATCTATGGATCTCTCTGTCCTGGTCTGAAAATAGTAATAAATCATT
>JAQFYC010003438.1:0-20760 GCA_034694165.1 Tomocerus mixtus
GTATTAATGTTTTGACCCAAAAACTGAAATTACCGTTTTTGCCTAGGCATTACCGGTAATGCCTTATTACCGATTTTCCCGGTAACACATATAATATATTATTTTACTAAATGTCGAAGATATTTTTAATATATCATTCCAAGCCAGATGTTTACGTATATGAAAATACATTCCTTTTTTAAATCCTTTTTGTCTTTATAATAGACAATCGCATAAAGCTGAAAAGGATTTATTATTTATATTGGAACAACTCACCTTCGTTTATTTGCAATTTGACTATTTCTTTTCCGACGAGTAATATAAGTTGGACAATCTGAGATAACATTTGTTGCCGCCACACAATAGTCTATGTTCATCATTGTTTCGTTTAGGTATTTGAAATTTGGTAAAACTAGGCTGTATAGTTCTCTATCGTGTATTGGTTCGTTCCTATGAATTATAGAGAATATAAATTCAAATAATAATCTCATTTTGTGTGATGCAATCTAATAGCTGTAAATAAATATAGATCGGCCACTACCATTTTTCAAATATTGATTTTGTGAATGCTTCCATAATGAAAACCGAGAAATGATGATGGTCATTCGAAACTATGAACTTTTTGAAGCAATAAGCATGCGCATTCAAAAACATTTTCCATGCGGATTCAATGAAAGGCTCGTAATTTTTAGATGATTCTTCTACTGGAATAGTTAAAACTTTTCGCTGCCCTGGTAATATCATCGATCCAGTGATCTAAAAAGAATAAAAATCTTCTTGAAAGGAAAGCCATGATAATAAACTATAAAATTTATGCTGGTTAGGGCTTAAATTTTCCACCTGGTTGAATTCACAGTCCAGTTCGGTAGTTTCAAAGGCAAAAGGAGTTGCAGTGGCTAAACACATTTCCAGATCAGCTTCAATTCTGTCAAAACCTTCCTTGGTAGCCTCGTTCATCCCATAAAAGAAGTCTTCCTTGACGAATATTAAAAACGCCGTCATTGTCACCTTCAGGAATTCCGCAGAAACGATTTCGTCAGGACAAGTCGTCTGCATAATTTTCAGTGTGAGAGCCATTAGTTTCTCTAATTGTTCTAAAGACCGTAATCTAGAGGGTAGCACTTTGTCCATCTGCGCAGTTGCAAAACGTCTCAATTGATCCGTGAACACCGCTTGGGTGAGTGATTTGGGACAAGGGGAATTTGAAGAGCTGTGCCAATATCTTTTAACACCCGCCCTCGTAATTCCACCGGAACAGTCGTCCAATGGAGCTTCTGTTGTCGTTGAGGTCGATGTGGACTCAGTGGTCGTGGAAGTTGTCATTTTTGTTGGTCTTTTGGGAAGAGGAATCCACCAAGTGCTGTCCTCTGTTGTGGTAGTTGTGGTTATATCAGTGGTCCTATTATTTTTATGGGGTAACGGTATCCACCAGGGTTCTACTGTCGTCGTGCTCTTTCTTCCACTTCCAGGTAATTTCAACCAAGGATCGGGAGTAGTTCTTTCTGTTGATGTTGTTGTCAGTTCAGTTGTTGTAGTTGTGGACGGTGCTGGCGTTGTTGTTGTCGTACAATTTGAATTTGTACAATGTCGTCCTACTACAGTTTCGTTCCATTTGCCGCCACAAGCACTAGCGTCTAAATGAGATCAACTGGTAAATTAATTAATTAAGCAAACTGTATTGTATTGTATGCGTGTCATGGCGTTATAACTATATTTAAAATGCAAGCCGAAGCCGGGATTGGGCTTTCCAAAACATTTGGTGGTTTTATCCTCCCCTGGGGAAAACGGGGTGGGGAAAACAGTGATAATCTTCGACTGGCCTCTACACTATTGCTAAGAAACAGTATTTCCCACATTCTACCATTATTGAATTCGATTGTAGATTTCCTCAGCGTGAATGACAGTAGTAAATAATTTCGTCATTGTACAAGTAGCAATTAAATATTTTTGCTAATTACTTTTGTATATTTCACAGTACAGCTATGGAACAAAAATCCAATGAAATATATTTACTATTCTATTACATTTACCCGATATTTTTGCTCATTTCTTGGACAGGTTATAAATATTTAAATATTTTTTGTACAAAATGTTCTACAGATGGAAGTTTCTGACTTAAAACGACTTACTATTAGGCGGATGAATGACACTGCACTCTGAAAACAACACAATATAATTAAATTACAGAGTTTAATGACATATTTCCTTAAGATTCAAGATTGTTAGAAAATCTAAAATTACTAGATTTGTTTTTCTGTAAAATAAATGTAATCGTGAATCTAATTAAAAGATGGAAAGTGTATTTGCTTTACTTAAAATCAATAATGTTGATGAATAAATATAAGAAAAGCTTTCATATTACGTTAATTGCTTGGGAAAATGTCCAAATCATAAAATAAATTATTTACTCACTGTCAGCATAGTAAGTTAAAGTTCCAAAGCATCCTTTTCGAATTTTGACAATTAATGTCCAGTTCAGTCGTAAATGTGCTTGTGCGAGCTCATTTCCAAACATGCAAAATTCTCTGTTCCCTTTCATAGTAGCCTTTAGGCAGATGGAAGTTCCGGTATCGCCATAAATGGTCCATGGGTTGTCCGTGATACTTAAAAAGGTGCTTTCGCCATCAAGACCTATTGTATCATCATCATCAGTGTAGAAACTTGTCATCCGACTGAATTGCCCTGTAAAGTGGCTTAGGGATGGCTACTGCAGATTATAATATAAAGTGACATAAAACAAGCGAATACGTAATTTACAAATTAAAAAATTATTTAAATCGATGGTAAATTAATTAACATGTTTTAAAATCGGACATGTCAATAAAACATTATTTATTTTATTCTATTGAAGTTATATAGGTATAGTCACCTGAAATACAGCTCTTGGATTCCCAAAGATCATTGTTTGCGCTACCTATCAAATATGCAAAATAATTAGTACGTCCTTAAAAATGTTAATTTTTATTGTGACAATGTATGTAGACCTGACCTGGCACAATTGGTAAACACTGTCCGATTTACCAATAGTTATCAAATTACTGATAGCAATTCCCTCAGTTTGCATGAAAAAAACATTAATTTATCAAGCTATTTACTATTATTAAGTAGCGGAAGCTACTTTATAAGATCATGTCGCCTGGGCGTCTGTCCGTCTGTCTCTCAGTCCGGAAGCACGATTACTTTTGAACGGATTAAGATAAATCATTCCAACTCAGTGTACGTCCTTTGTGGGACGAGAGGACGACACCCTGCTAATATGGGGTCAATCGGTCAACGGGTCACTGAGTTAGGTCAATTTGAAACATTGTTCAATTTACAGTATGCCGAATACATATGCATAAGTAGTGTGGAACCTACTGTTTTCAAAGATTTGCACGCACTTACCCTGCGAAATTTGAATTTAGGTTCCACATTACTTGCATAATTTACACAAACCGTCGATAGAGTTCGTCAGTGTCACTGTTTCACTTTTTTGACAGTTGCACTATTTTACTTCCGCTACTTATTTATGTACTGTCTTGACTGTTTTATTATTATGTGCAATATAATCAAATATATGCAGATTCAAAAATTATAGCAATCTGTGATGACATTTTCAAAGTTTCCCCCTAATTATCTATATTAATTGCCAGGTCACCAGTCACCACACGACTTAAAACAAACATTTTCGCCGGCTTTATCCAACACGTTGCAATGCTAATTAATGTTAATTATTTAGGCAACATTTTACAATAATTTTATAGCAATTCGATAACTCACCGGTATAGGAGGCAATGGTGCGCAAAATGATTCTCCTCCAATTATAGATATCGGTTCCCCACAGTATTCGTGGTATAGTCCCCACCTTATTAGTATACATTCAACATTTGCCAAAATAATCAACCCTTCTCAAACACATAATAATATTCAACGAAAATGTAATAACTTTAATACTTACACTCCAGTAATACATGCACATGTATAAGCCGTAGGTGAAGCTGCTAAAATGCCTGCTGGACAATGTTTACTGTCAATCGAATTCTCAGTTGAATTGTAAACTAAAGTGAGTTTTGCTTGTCGTGAGTTAATGGGAATTGGATATTTTAGAATGAAAAATAAAATAAATATCTTCAGCAAAAAATGCAAGTCTCCTTGAATAGCAAATATTTTACAAAATGATTTCATGTTTCTACACTGTCTCTAATTTGGAAATAAAAGAGTTTCGGTGAATGTCAATCATTGTGCATAAAATACGGTAGAGTTCAATGAACACACACTTTACAAATAAAAGAAGAAAAGACTTTCGTGTTTAATATTTAAGCGATCGGTATTGTGTGTTACGAGTACGAGGTTATCATACCCGGAAATGATAATCAAACTGTAGTACAGAATTTACAGAATAAACAATTAAGAATAATATACTTATATATTTGTGTTACCGGTAATTACTCTATGGTGGATTCCTCTAATCAATGGAATCCATCATATTTTCCAAGACCAAGCTGGCCAAGTATTTAACAAGTAACCACGTTTAACTATTTTACATATATGTTTTCGAATAGCATTCATTGCATCAAAAATCCATTTGGTAATAAATAATATTTCCATAGTGAATTTGTGTTGACTCCAGTATTATTAAGTACATCTGAAAATGAATATGTATTAAAATGTGTGTGTAGTAAGTTAGTAAGACACAATTGCCCTTTTTATTTTGAATAATCTTACTATGTACGTACAGATACGAAATGATTATGATTATAGTATGACCTCCCAATATGTATAAAATATGTATGTCGAAAATATTTTTTGAGTAATTACAATAAGCATGACCATAATAAAGATAAGTTACACATAACCGTATATTTAAAGCTCCCTGTAACACTTTCGAAAGTAAAATTCCTAGAGGGATTTATACGGCTCTAGTGCCTCCATAACGTGGCGGGACGCTGCTAGGATGAATGGACGACAAAATCCCATCAAAAAATTCAGAATTTTCTTGTCCGGAATATATTTTCAAGATGGTAAACGTTCCGCTGCTGAACGTCGCTTTGAGAATTGTCATTAACTCAGTAAAATCGGCAGGAGCTGAAATATAATGTATTGCTGATCTTAGAATTCTTTCTAAAATATAAAGACTGAATTGATATAGTTAATAATTACCTTTTCCCAACAAAATCTCTCTGAAAATATTAGGATAGTGTGTTTCGTAAATTGCAACTGCGTTGATTATACCGGCAAGAGCTGAAATAAAAATGTAGTTTTTAAACCTATTTTTATAAAGAACTTTTATAACTTAATACAATTTTTTTGGAAAAAAAAACGAATATCATACTGAAAAATAGTTCACATTTAATAAATGCAATTTGGTAAACCCCCAAAACTTAAACTTTTTGTTTTAATTGTACTCTTGTGATTTGACTATTCATTTGGAAACATTTTGCACATCATATGGATTAAGGAATGGATTTTACTTTCAGAACGAACTACACGCATACATACAAAGACAATACAACACTATGTATTAATTATGTAGTACCATGTTCTCTGTACGTCAAGCAAAAAACAATTTAGTGAGTTTGAATAGAAAGAATAATATATGGGAGATGGATTTTGATAGTTTATTCTGTATCGGCACGATACAGTATACCTCTGCTGTCTGTCCGTGTATCTGTTAGTGCTCTAACTTTTGAACGCGCCAACTTTTTTAAATTCTGTTTTCAGAATTCGAAACAGGAGGGAAAAATTAATCTTGTCAGTGTCTTTGGACCAAATTGACCGCACCCCCATGGAGTTCTGGACACGCTCACTTATCTTTTAAATAGCAACATATGGCAATTGGGCTATTGTTTTAAAGGTGTTGACGTAAGGAATTCAAATATGAATCTCAATGTACTCCACACATGGGGCACTGTGAGATTTTGCTGGAATTTAATACTAAATGTCTCTAATATGCCATTAAACTATTTTCACCAACAAAACCCGTCCACTGCGCATGTCTACTGCCGATACAGTTGGACACACATTGCCATGGTTTATTGTGACTATCTTCATCGTATTGCTTAAAATTACTTTGTTATTTGCGTGGTCTAGTAGATAACATTGGATTACAATAAATATATTTGCTTTTTAAAGAAAATGCTTCGGTAAAACACAGTGAATTACCTGCAAAACCATTTAATTGCGATTTAATATTTAGAAATACAATACACGAATATAATTCCTGGAGACTAACCATTTGTATCGGCAAGATTTTGCATGGAAAATCCAGTTTCATCTTCCAAGTGAATTGATTGGTCGCATACTTTAGCATTATCCTTTATGGCCGCCCTAGTTTTTTCCCACATTTGAGTGACGTGCTCTTTAAAATCTTTAACTGCATCTCGAACAAATTCAGCCGATGACATGTAGGAAGCAACATCCCATTTTCCAAATTCAACTTCCAAAACTTGAAGGTAAAAATAATCAATAAGTAAAAAAAGTTGGTCAAGACAGAGTAGTTACTTAATAAGTGTTTTCCGTAAGCATACTTGGCAATACTGTACTTGTTCAATTAAAGACAGATTTATTATTTTATTATACCGGCGCATCCTTCTTTATTTCGAGCAATGACTCTGTATGGGAATAACTTCAGCATTTTTGGTGGAGTTGGTTTTTGACCTAGTGCATCGATCTTATTAGCAACTCTCCATGCTAAAGACTGAGGAAACAAATGGTCAAAATATATTATTTGGATTATTTAAGCTTATTTATGTCTCAATTGTAATTCTTAAAAGAATTTTTGCAGAGTAAAGAATACTCTAAAAGAATTTACAATTTTTTTTCTCTTTTTGCAAACCAATTATATAAAAAAAATTGCCTTCGTAATTGTATGTTGCTTATGGAGCAGAGATATTTTTTAAATGAATAATCATATTTATAGAGTAATTTAGTAAAATCTTACCCTTTTAAGAGCCTTGTAAGCCGGTATGATATTCCATTTATTTGCTATTTTATTGAAAGTATAAATTGTCAAAATTATTGAGAAACCTAGCATTAATAATGTTAAAATGGCAAATAATTCAATTTTTTTACCTCTCAGCCATCCCACAATGTGAGCATCGGAATTCAAATAATCGTCGGTTAAAATTTTAGCATTTTTCACACGGAACTGAAATAATTTTTATTAATACAATATAATCGTATAATTCACAATTTTAATTGCATTTTTGGAAACTATCCAGAAAGTTGATATTAAATGTTTCCAAAATTATCGTACCTCTTCGACCAATTGGCGTTGCTTTGGTGTAAGTACGATAATACTTTTCTCCGTAGGAATGGAAGTGTCATTTACTATAATTAAAAAGACAAAAACCATATTTTCAGAACTTAGCCTAATAATTAAAAGAAATACCACAAATCGTGAAATGTAACGATATTCAAACAAAGTAAATACGTGTTACTTAACTGTATGTGGAATATGAAAGTCCATTTACAAAAGTTTGTTGCGACACATAGGCCGCCACAAAAACTAAGGTAAAAACATTCATTTAATGGATTGTAAAATGGGAAAACAAGGTGAACTGTTATATTTTCAAACTTACTCAAGCAGATTTAGATTAAGAATAAGATTAACTATTGTAGATCTTCATCTTTTATAGTTCACCTTGTTTACTTTTTTCTTACTTAGCGTCATCTGTCTGTCGGACAACTGAAGGATAACAAGAACAGCCAGACCTATTATCATTTGCTATTGATACGGTTTTTATACCATGTACGTATATATTTTATACTTAAAACAATGAAATGTTTCACTCTAACTGATGCAGAAATAAAATATTAATGGCGAATTACATAATCACTGTCTAGGATATTTAACTTTTTAATGTTGGCTGTGATATTGAAATTTTACCTTTTAAATGTCGTAACTATTCAAAATTGTATCGATAATTTTCCTTTAAAATCTCGATTTGCATTTGTCCCAAGTACCTAGGTAATATTATTTATATTAAGAGTCGAGGACCTTGAATTAAGACCAGTTTCCTCTGTTTTGTCTGTGGAGTGGACTGTAGCATATTAATAAACCATTACAAAACGGACGTAACCAAGTCACCAAGTGGTTGAGCTATAAGTTACGAGTTGTAAGTTCCGATTTAAATGTAATCTTATGGTCATTGGAGCTTGGGGTATTAAATTCTCAAGAAATTCCCCATTTACCCCGGTCTGTGGCCAACTGATACTGATATTCATATTTGTATTCCTGGTCTGGCCTAACCAGCTTGCCAATTGCACCCAAATATTTAGAAGGCGTGGCGTGGTTATCCTCTGGGATGAGGCTGTTGAATTGACCCAAAATGTAATGGTAATGAAGATCTCGGTTAGAATCTGTACTACAAACTTCTGAAAACTGAACTCATAATAGGTGAACTCGACCTGTTCGAAAGTTAGAGTGTCAAAAGATGGACAGAGAGACAGACAGACAGGACAGTCTTATAAAGTGGTTTCTCGACCACCTTATAATAGGGGTGATCATTAAATGGCAGAAATGTGTACAGGATTTGGCAGAAAATATTTTTTTTTATTTTCTTGGAAATTGGCAGAACGTAGTTTGAAAAAGGCAGAAACAAATTGGAATTGACAGAAAATATTTAAAAATTAGTCATATGAATTAGTCAATATATGTTACTAAAATAATAAAAATAGTTGTGTAAATCACAATGTAACACGTAAAAGTAAAATATCATAAACGCATTAAATTATAATTATTTTTCTAGTGCAAGTTTATTACGCTTTGGGCGGCTTCTTTCATCTGGTCCCCGATTAACGCATCTTTCACTGCTTTAGGGATAACATCACCTCCATTCATCTCAGCACATCCTATTATATGTTTACACATAAGGAATTTGAGAAAGAAAGGGCAGCTTCACAGGGAAAGGTGTAATGGGGATTGTAAATTGCAACCTGACTTCCCGGATTTGCAACTGTGATAATATGTAGTGATCGAGGTGTGTCTACTTGTCGATTTTGTAAGATCTATATTTCTTGATTGAGTCATCTGTAACTGGGGGACAATTTGTAGCCGCACTGTAGCACAAAGTCAAAGTTTCATCAACTTTTCTACACAAAACAACTGTTTTTTTCTGCTTAATTCATTGGCATCCTTTCTTTAGATGTGATATTACAAGATACATATCTGACAAATAATTATATTATTATTATGGTAAGGCTCGTCCTACACTATACCACTTTGTATGTTACTACCAATTTTCTGCCATTTCCAATTTGTGTTCTGCCAATTTCCAAACCTGCTTTCTGCCTGTTCCAAATATTTAGTTAATTTGGCAGTTCTGCCGGTTTCTGTCTACTTTTCTGCCGATACCATTTTCCCCTTATAATAGTATTCCATTATCTTAGTTTAATTTTTGTTGCAAAGCCCATTATATATTCGATAACATACAAAATCCTACAACGTAATAGAAAACAGGAAAGGTCATTGAAAATGAAATAACATTTACATACATGTTTTATCAAAAAAACTTGGACTTGTCCAGCCGAAATCATCAATGCAGCCAATGACTGCAAAAATACGAAATATTATACTACAATGAAAAACTAGCGGAACACTGTCGATGTGCAAAGCATGCATTGTATACTTACACATTTTCCACCTTTGAAAAACCATTTTTATAGCTTCTGTCTTCTAGTACCTAGTATAATTGTTACAGAGTGTGCAGGTACCTTATAACTTATAATAAATAGAGTTGTTTGATAGTAGTAGTTCTGCTTTTTCAGCAAAATCTTCTTGATGTGTGGACACTGACACACATAACATAACCATTTGCTCCTTATGATGTCATACCCTCATACCTCCAGGATTCCTTTTACGGACATTTTAAATTTTTTAAAAACTCCAATTTTGGGGCCATTGTTCACTGAGAAAGTTGAAAACAGGACAATTTTAGGCTCTTTTGCACCTAAACCGTGAGGCCAATATATCTCATATCTTAACCAATATGGATGAAACTTGATCAGCCAATTTGCAATCAAACTGGCAATCCAATACCCTGACAGTAGGGGGCAAATAGGTATGGACTATGGACCAGTGCGTATATCAATAACATGCATACCAAAGCGACTTGAACGAGACCTGTTACTGAATGTTGATAGAAGCATAATTGTAAATTGTAAACAACTATATAATTAAGATGAATGTGCATTCTACAGGTTCGGTTCCTATATAAATAAATCGTATACAAAACTGGAGTCAAAATATTAAACATTGTAACAAAAAACTTTAAACCGAATGTACTATCAACTATTAGTTTGATGAATTCTGGCCTTTCCTAACATATTGTAAATACACCCTTGTTCAAGAGCAACAACACCTGATGATTCAGTCTTTTCTGCTAGGGGATGCATTTTGTAAATCAGTTGTATAATTCTGCAGTTGTAACTTCAGAATCAGGTGCACTACATTAACTATATACCACTACGGGTATAATAAACAGAAGCAGTATCCATGAGAAAACGTAGCTTTTCTAATCTATCAGGATAACTTATTTAGAATGATCTCTTATAACAAGGACGCCGTGCTTGATAATATAGTAGAACTTTGAAACTTTGGATATGGATTGTTTTTGCGCTACTCTATGTTGACTAATAATAGTGCACAATTAAATATAGTTAAAAACTTTCCAACATACTAACATACCTACTCTATATTTAGATTCGTCTAAAAAAGTTTCAAACTTTCGTGCATGGTACAATTTTAGTTTTTTCCCAAAAGTAGACAAACTTTTCAATATTAAATACTTTCAATGGATTACAATTGTGGCTTCGGTTAAATATTAGGAAAATATTACTAGGTGTGACTGAATATGTAAATAAAATAGATTCTTCAAAATACACACAAAAATTCAGTACAATTAATTTAATCGCCCGAGTACATTTTATGTATTCCCTTTGCAATACTATTTTTTACTTATACGTCCTTTTACCATTAGATTACTACCAATAATAGCTTAATTTTTGTTATGCTAATTCAACCTCATTTTGAAAAGTGTCCAGTCCAACCTGCTCACATAATATTGCTCTTGATAAATGGTACCACCCAACCGCTACTGAAACTAAAACAGATATTATGTAAACTAACTACATTAAGCAATGTGTATGATTGATTTTCACTGTTTAAAGGTCCATAAGACCCGGAAGAGGGAATTTTGCGGCAAACAATTCAATTTCATTGCGAAGATTTTCCATTTTTTGTAATGTTCTGTTTGCCACTTTTTGCAAGAGAAATTCAACATCCAAGTTCTCGGATTTATTGTTTTCCTGTATTTGCTTAACTTCTGCTGCTATTTTGACAGCTTGGTCAACGAAATCCACAATTCTTTCGAAATCTGGTTCCATCAAACCTCTAGATGTTAATGCCGGTGTTCCTACAAACAATCACAAATCCCAATGTAGCTAAACAGAAACAAACGACTGAGACACTGTTAAATTGCCTTTATACATAATAGGATGTTTCATAAAGAGGAGCCATTATTATTGATATTAAAACATCTGGAAAATTTGCAAACATCTTAGAAAATAGCAACAATTGCAATTCATATTTAATTTTCTTCTTCAGTTTTAAAACCTCAAAAATAGGAATTTAATACATTGTGCCCATTATTTAATATACATTAGTGTGAGCCCTCAATTTCTTAACGTTTAGCTTATAGTAACATATATTAAACAATTGGTAGGCACATTTTGTTGTATTATGACAGCGTAGTGGACTCCTTCCTTAATATATAAGTACATAATATATATTATGTTTATTTTTATTACCCAATCTGATACCGTTTGGTACGTAGGTGACAACCAATTTCACCTTGTTGCACACCAACTCGACAGTGGAGCCATCAACATTCTATATCAGACACATATTATGGTATTTTTAAAGATTACCTGGACCGTTAAAAGATATTCAAGTGCCTATTCAAAGTTTACTTGCATTCATACCTTATTTCTTACGTCAATGACGACCAAATGATTGTCAGTTCCACCTGATGCAAGAGTGTACCCCAACTTCACTAACTTAGAAGCCATTGCTTTACAATTCTTGATAACTTGTTCCTGGTACAATTGAAAATGTGGTTCGCTAGCCTATAGAAATATTAAAATATAAATGTACGCATATTACAATTATGGCAATATTATCACTGGCTTTGACAAAATGTTAGATATTTTTGAAGTATGCCTAACGCTAAATACCTGGCGTAGAGTGACGGCAATGCCTGCAATTGAATTATTGTGCGGAGCGCCTTGGTGTCCAGGAAAAACTGCCATGTTAATTTTTTCTTCAAAATCATAATTGGTGATATTTCCAAAAGTTGGACACTTTCTCGAACCTTTCCGATAGAAAATAAGAGCACCTTGAACTCCGCGTAGACTTTTATGTGTTGTAGTTGTGACGATATCTGCGTATTCAAATGGAGAAGGAATTACTCCAGCGGCAACCATTCCACACACATGGGCCATATCTGCCATTAAATTAGCTCCTACGGTGTCGCAAATCTCACGAAACTTTTTGTAATCCATCAATCTTGAATGAGTTGAGGTCCCAGCAATGATGATTTTCGGTTTGTGGGCAATTGCGAGAAGCTTCAAAAGGTTGTCGTAATCGACGAATCCTTAATGTTACACATTATGTATATAGGTATACAGAAAATAAATTACAGAAATCAGATTATGATTTTCCTACAATGTAGGTTAATAATTTTAACCACAGAATATTTTTTAAATCACCTGTATCAAGATCAAGTCTATACGGTATCGACTGAAAACAATTTGCAGCTGCAGCACATCCTTTTCCATCTTCCGATTTAAATCCATGGGAGAAGCTTAAAAATTACAGTATAATATGCATCAGAATTTACAAAAACAACATTGGAAACTGCGAATAACGCTATTATTTTGCGCTTGATTATTTAATTCGCAAAAGCACATAATAAGTAGGAGAAATAGGTAATATACGCTATAAATAAAAAAGAAATGTTTCAAAGTGGACCATATGACCACGGTATAAATTGGTAAAAATATCAGGAGATACAAAT
Source organism: Tomocerus mixtus (assembly GCA_034694165.1). Lineage (NCBI taxonomy): Eukaryota > Metazoa > Arthropoda > Collembola > Entomobryomorpha > Tomoceridae > Tomocerus > Tomocerus mixtus. The sequence continues at coordinate 13,035 of JAQFYC010003438.1, forward strand.
GAGACTTACTGTCCTCCTTCGAGCAAATGAAGTCCCATAATTTTGTCGCCATGATTCAGCAAGGCAGTGTACACTGAAGTGTTGGCCACAGATCCCGAATAACATTGCACGTTTACTCCCCATTCGCACTCTTTTAAATGAAAAAGATTCAATGCTCTTTGTTGACATAAAATTTCTATTTTATCTACCACTTCTGTTCCTCCATAGCTGCGGGATCCCAGGTAGCCAGATGACAATTTATTACTCAGACAAGAACCAACAGCTTCGAGAGCAGCTCGGCTGCAAATATTCTATCAATCAGAAAATATTTGTTTTAAGTCCAAAATACTGCACGGTGTTCACGCGTCAAGTTTCTTTAAATTTTTTTTTTCCTTTTGTACTTTAAAAAGTACAAAATGCAAGCATTTTATTGAAGTTGCTATTTTAGACTGGATTTGCATACAAGTCATACTCTCACGAAAATTACCTCTGCCGCAATTAGCTCAAGTCCTATAGTTTGTCGTTCTTTCTCCTCTTTTATCAGTTGCCATACTTCAGGATCATCCTCAGACAAACTCTCGCTTCCAGTCCAATTTTTCCCCATATTTAAACAATTCTGAAATTTTATATAATTAATAACAAATAAATTAATAATTGAGGGATTAATGATTATTAACAACTAATTTAAACTAAAATTTCAAGGATGGTATCATGGAAAATAATTGTCGTATGTACTTAATTGAAATCCAAGTATTTGTCTAAGATTTTTCTTAAGTCGAATCGATTTTTGTTCCTTTTGTCTGGCTCGTATTTATACTTATAATTTTTATCTCTTGAAAATCTCAGGGTTTTATTTATTAGGCATTTGCTTAATTGCGAAACAGAATTAATTACTATCTGCTCATGTAAACTTATAATAGTGGTTGAGTAATTAAATACGTAGCAATTAGTAACGAATAATAAAACTAGAGAAATAAGTTACACGTGTATTATTTTTTGTTCTACAATCCATAGTGATAATTATTTATAATTAGATAAAACCGTAACTGCAGGAAAACTGAATATTAATTAATGCCATTGTAATTGTTATTACCGTATTCTCTCTAATAGGCGCCCATGGGCGCTTAACCAAATTGGATGTTTTTGGAGGGGGCGCTTATTAGAGAGTGGGCGGCAATTAGAGTTAACACAGTAACTTTATTAAGCGCGCATTGGCGCGAAGGCAAATTTGAAATGTTAGGAGGGGGCGCTTATTAGAGAGTGGGCGCTTATTAGGGAGTGGGCGGCAATTAGAGAGAATACGGTATTTCAAGCTGATGTCGTTACGTGAGGACCAAGCCCAGGTCTAAGAGTATAAAATAAAAAATAATCAACGTTAATCTACTTAATTAGGTATATTTATCGCTTTTTGTAAGGAAAATGCACTGTAGAACTATTATACGTGCTTAGAGTAAATTAACTATTATTAGTTCATAGTTCTGGGAAAATGTGTCTTTCTTTCTGTATATAAATACATTATGACAATATATTCGGCAAATGTATGATATTATTATGAAAGCGAGGAACGTTTAAAATGCTAATTTTTACTGCGTATATATTGAATAAAATAAGTGAAGCGGAATATCCTTTTTTCCAGCAGATGATAATTGTATCCTCAGTAATTAATGTAAACATTTCATGGACTCCTTTGTACAAAAATACTGCAACAAATGGGCAACGAAATTTCTGAGTCAGAAATTCCAGTTTCCCCACAATACTACAACAAGAGAAAGATGCATTTGGTCACCTACTTAAATTACCAATATTGGGCCGGTATATAATCTTAATGAGATTAAGCAATAAAATGGCTAGTTACCTTACCCATCATTTTGTTAAATATGGGCTTAATCTATTTTACTGCTAATAAATGTTGCTATTAAATTATGCAATAAGAAAAAGATAATTAAGCAATCACGGATAACGAAATTTAAATAAAGTTAATTAAGTACTATTTGTTATCTCCATGCACTTGTATGTATTTTTCAGCCCTATGCATTAGCAAAGATGACGCAGATATTCTAAATTCACAGCTAAGCGTTTTTGTGCATTATTGATCCTATTGCATTTAAACAGAAACAGAATTTGGCATTTGAAAAACTAATATTTAATAACAATTAGGTATGCTTACATTTTATTTCAGAACAACTATTTGTTTTCACAATACAAAACAGACAAAAATTAATATTATACATATGCAAATTAATTATTAGGTGGACAATGGACAATTAATTTTATAGAACAGAAGTGTCACAAAATTATTCTTATTCAGAAAAAACATTGCGGGTACGGAAGCTATTACAAACTGACGAAACTGAGCAATAGTTTTCATACATACGAGTCTTATTTTTAATTTTAGCGAAAATATTTAACATAACATCTGTATGCCAAATGTGCTAACCAAATTTTATTTTATAATTTGTTATTAATAATAAATTAACTAGGTATATATTATATATTTTTACAAACCATAGAGTGTAAAAACTACATATTGAATATAACAGAGCATATGTATATAATTGTCACAAAATTATTCTTATTCAAAAATGTTTTTATAATAACATTTATGGGTACAAACGTATCAGAAAGTGATTCCAAACTGTTGTAGTAAATATTTCTTGTAATCTTGACCTAGGCGTTCCCCTTCCTCTGCGTACATGATATCAAGAGTCTCGTATAGAGCTAAAAAGTAGGTTTTTAGCTTAGCTGTCCATTTCTTTATTTCGTGAACTTTCTTTTGACCTGTGACCTTACTAGATTGATTTAATGCATCGATGATATTCAGGGTCAGTGTTGCTAGCTCATTGGGCAACGGAGTTCCCTCGGCAATGGATACTCCGCTAATCAGATATTCCAGTGCTTCGTCATACTTTTCTCCGACGTTAAGACAAATTGCAGTTTGGAGGCACAAATCAACCAGTTCTAAGTTCAAGTAATCTTTCCCTGGTCTCTTTTTTTTCAGAAAAGATATGTATTTTTCCAAAATAGTTATATACTTTACACTTGGAAAATCGGGTTGTCTTTTAATTGCCTCAATTTTCTCGCGAAGATTTTTGAGTACAACGTTGTGGAATTCCGGAGGTTCATTTCTATTAAAATCGCACAACCTGCACTTGCATGTAAACCCGGTGCGTTGTAAACCTGCAGTTCTCACTGGGAATGGCGTTAATGGACACAAATAAGGAATTAAAATTTCTTCTCCTTTTGATATATCTTTAAATGATTTAAAAAATGCGAAATCGCCGTAAAATTTCACTATGGTATTCCAATCAAAACAGCTGCTATTTATGTAAGAGGGGAGGGACCACAACCCAATAAAGATATATTCTGCACACGTACCATCCGAATATTTCACATAATGCGTACCTCCGAGTGAATTGGTATCAACAATGTTGGCAATACGCTTTACATCCTGGTCAAGCCAACAGCCATCTCTCATCTTCATATCTTCAAGACCAGGATATTGTTTACAAAATTCTTTTCGGGCTTCCCTGTCGTATTGCAGACGTTGCAAAATCTTAGTGCCCAAGTGACGCTCCTCTGCATTAGCTCCATTTAGTGGATCATAATCTGAAGCAGAAACAGGTTGGAGAGGTGCATAATATATTTCAAAGGCCCGAGAGGCCAAAATTAATTGTCCAGCTTTAATTCTCTTGGTGGCCACCATTCCACGCCCCTTGCCTTCAATATACGGGACTACTTGAACAGATCCGGTAAACTCCATCAGACCTTCAATTCTTCTGCATTCAGCTTCAGCTGCTTCTCTCCTAAGTCTTGCAAAATCGTAGTCCGTTGAAACATCCTTAAAGTTCTTCACTTCTCGTGCTATTAATTTCCCAGCTTCGTCATTGCTATCGAATAGTTTTTGTTTTTCTTCCAAAAATTGCAAAGCATCAACTGGCCGATTTAATCCGTATAGTGCTTTAGATTTTCTATAGATAGCTTTGATATGGAGTGGGTTCATTCCCAAAACTTTTTCGGTGTCTTCCAGCGCAAGTGAAAAAGAAGTCAACTTTAAATAAACAGCAGATCTGTTGGACAGAGTGTCAACTTTATACAAATCGGTGTTATAAAAATCGGATGAATATAGTAGTAAAGTGTAGGCATCCAAAGCTTTGTAATAGTTTCTGTTAGCGAAATATTGATTTCCTCTAGTTTTGTATTCCAAATGCTTTCTATCCACGATTTGGCTGATATGATACTGACAGAGGAATGTTCCTTTCCAAGGCAAGTTTTGAAAATTTTCATAATACTTGTGCAACTTGATGAAGAGCACATTCGCAGGGTTTTTGACAAAAACTGAAAATTCGCCATCGTCCAGTTTCTTCAAAATTGGATTCTGTATGACTATTATAGAGCCCATCGGGAGCTTAAGCACCAAATCATCCCTCATATCACATGTTGTGTAATTATGTAGTGACAGCCGAACTGCATATTCCCCTTCCGGATCTTGAACGATGGTTTCAAGGCCTATATTTTTATATGGTTCCCTTATATTGCGGCACAGAAAGTACTTATCTTTAAGTGTCTTGTTTACTGAGAACTTCAACGTTGAAATATTCACCCTTTTGGACGGGTCTACTTTTTCAACATAAACATTTTCGGGAAAAGTTCTTCCGGTGTTGAATCCCTGCTCAGGAACAGAAACATTCTGGAGACGATTAATGTGTTCCCGTACTAGAAAATCTTTATTCGTGTATTTCTCTATCTCCGAAATTGAGAGCTCGGATATGATTTCTGCCAGTCGTATCATATTGTGGCTGATACCACTCTTGACTCTAAGATATTAAAAGACAATTAATATCCGTTTATTTATTTATTTTTCACATGTACCAAAAATGGCAATTAAACTTCACTACACACTACAATATCATTTGATTTAAAATCAAGTCAGTGAAGGAAACCATATTTTAGTTTGTCAGAGTCAGAGAGTTACATTTAGTTATATTTAGTAATTGAGCTATGTACTATGTACTCTGTACAAATTGCAGAAATGATAATTTCTTAGCATTGACAATTGATCTTTAAATGTCAACCAGTTAACCCATCGAGTGCGTGAACTGTTGACTGTGCAGACAGCAAATACGAATATTAAATGCAATAATATTCTAATCAATGAATTTCTCTGTGCTTGCCCGCTTTCTGCTCAATTCCTGTCCATTTAACCGTTAATAAGGCTTGTTGTTAATTCGCTCCGTTGTGATAGCCATAATTTATAATTTACCTAAATCTGAAATGTTGGGGATGTGGGTTTTCAGTTTTGGATGGAATGGTGGATAATGATGCATGATTAAATATTGGTTAATAATTATTGTATATTGTGATTAGAATTGTCTTTTATTGTGGCTTGTTGTCAGTTGTCAGTCACTTCACGTCTGCTGTCTGCTCGGTTCACGCAATCTTTAATTATCGTAATCGTAAATGATAAATGATAATACGTCATATTATTTTGCTTACCTGCCTAGGACTTAGGACAGAACGACAGAAGTAGACAGTAGTGGAACAACACTGGCAACGTTGAACGTGCCAACTGCCGAAGGATGTCAAACAATGCAAATAAGGTGAGATTGTGGGATTTTATACAGGATAATTGATTGAAAGTGTCAATGGTCAATCCGAGAGCAGCTAGGCTAGGTGCAACAGTGTAAACATGTATTGATGAAGTGACCCTGGTAATTCTAAATGCAATCAATAATAATATATTTAATGTGTGAGAAAATGGCTGAAGGGAAGACAACTAGCTCAGGAAAGAGGGAAGGGACAACATTATACTCACAGCTTTAGCTTGTGGCTTGTGATACATTAACAGGACCACTGGACTGACTTGACCACCCACACAGGGACCCTACTATACAAGCGCATGCGTGTCAAGATTTATGATCATAAATAATATAATGTAGTTCAAATGACATACTCGCCGCGCCTCTATAGAAATTTTTCTACTAAAATATTTACTATAGGCATCTAACCCTTAAGGGTAGGCAATACACCTAGCATATACATGTGTTTTCCTACTCCACCTGCTCATGGAGAACTCAATTAAAATTCGACAAATCCGAATGAATGACGCACCTAAATTAAGGACTTAATTTTTTTTTGTAGGTAAAATTTCTCTTTTTGTAGGTAATTTAAAAAAACTCTTTTCATAGGTAGCATAATTAGGTGTTTTTTTATATAGGTAAAACTGAATTTTTTCATAGGTAAAATAGTACAGGCACAGTATGTTATGTCAATAAATAATTATTGGTAATAATACAGTCACAAAAACAATAATGTCATACTAGGTTATGTCGATAAATAATTATTATGTGGAGTTCCAACTTCACCCACTGGTAAGCCCGGGTCTGTAGCTTAAGGCTTATAAAAACCTAATAACGACAAATACGCCGCCATTGGACATCCCTTGTATAAGATTTTTTGTGTATAATGTATCAAGTTCTAAACGGTTCATTGGATTTTGAAGTCGTTGGACTCAATGAATTCCTGGATTCACTGGCTAAAATTGCTGGCAGGAATTTTTGATTTAACACCCCATATTACATCAAACAATCAGTTTTTGGCCTTTTCCTTTCATATATCTGCCTGTCAAACTTATATTAGGTAAGTGATCAAAAATTCCTGCCAGCCATTTTTAGCCAGTGAATCCAGGAATCCATGGAGCCCATCCACTTCAAAATCCAATGAACCGTTTAGAACTTGATACAAGATATGCGAACGCTTTTTAGGATTTTTCAAAGGTCTGCTGAATTCCATGTCATTGGGAACGGAATGCAGGAGAGTAGACAGTAGAATAGCCTGTTGGTATCCATTGAAACAAACCAGAGATGATACATGACCTGACAAGAGTTTTTTTAAATTACCTACAAAACGAGAAATTTTACCTACAAAAAAAAATTAAGTATTTAAAATTACCTATAAAAGAAGAAATTGCATTTACCTACAAAACAAGATTTTTTACCTACGAGAAAAATGCATGCCTATAGTTATGTGCACTACGTTCTATTGGGTTCGTTTTTCATTGGGATTTTGAGAATTATTCAACTCCAAATCAGGTAGTTTATGTTAACTTTGTACTAGATGAGACAAGCATATCAATAATAGTATAATATGCATAAGGGAAAGCATATTTACGTATCACAGCGGACAAACCCGTTTTTATACCTTGTCGTGCCGTGCCATAATCCATCTTTACTAAATACCTAAGGTAAAATTATTGGATATAAGTTTAGATAGTGAAATCAAAATCGGAAATTGTTAGAGGCTATTCAATAGCGAATGCGAATGAGACTACGGTCATTAACTTCAAAAAGTGCCCCAAGAGCGAGAACGCAGGAGACTACTGTAACAATCCAGATGACGGAGGCGGTGGAGGAGGCACGCCACGCCAGTGGAGTCACAATACAACCCCAGGAGGAGAACAAAAGGACAGTAATGATGGGGGAATGGAACGTCTGTCTTCCGTCGCCCCAGATATTCTTTCATCAACTCGTTTCTTTCGAGGGATCCCAACCCAACCTAATACCTACAATCTCAATTCAAAAAAAATATCGTTTCTTCAAACCCGTTAATACAAATATTTGAGTAATTATAAATTATAATATTTCATGACTGGCTATGACAATGTACTAATTCTTAAAGTGTATTCAAAATAATCTGTCCACTACTTACTGTGATCAGAATACTTACACATAAATGAACTAGTAGCTGCGCT
>JAQFYC010003439.1:0-20759 GCA_034694165.1 Tomocerus mixtus
AAGCTTCGAGAGTGATCGAACCCGGAGCAGCCGACTGAGAATGGGATGTCTCAGCCAGATAGCTACCGAGGCTTGGCTTATCCTATGTATTAGCGTTTATGAATCAATAGTATTGCAAATTGCAATAATGGCAAATAAATAAGCGTGTCCCATGTACAAACTGGGCAGGCAAGTGACCAGTTTCTTCTTCCTTATGATGACTTTGTTTGTTTGTGAGACAGAGATATATTATTTTATTCTACTTAAGTTAAGCAAAAGATGCTTAATTGTTATTCGGTTACGTATTTACTTATGTGTATTACAATATACTAAATAGGTACATGATAGATTACGTAACAAACTGAAAGGTAGAGAGAACACATAAAACCCATAAAATAAAGAAAGCTTTTGTATTTGGACAAATGAAATGTAAATGATTGTGTGTTTTATGTTGACAGGTAAGACGGATAATGAGACAATTCTTGAGGGATTGGAGATGGAGAGACATTTGTACGATGACCTGATTGTGGCCAACTTTGAGGACTCCTATGACAACCTGACACTCAAGACCATGTCAACACTGGAATGGATTGACACCTACTGCAATCAGTCCGAATTTGTTCTCAAGACAGACGATGACATGTTCATCAATGTGCCAAATCTCTTGACATTCATCGACAGAATAGAGGTGAGCTAATACGTGACAATTAATGAGCACAATCCATATTTTGTCCAGCAGGAATAACGAATTACTAATTCCAATGTTTTGTATTACAGGAGGAGGACAGAAAGCAGCCCAAGTTGTATGGACGTCTTGCTCGAAAGTGGAAGCCAGTGCGCAACAAAAAATCAAAGTACTATATTTCATTTCAACAGTTTAAGAAGACTGTCTACCCGGATTTCACTACGGGGCCTGCTTATCTATTTAGAACCCGCATCGCCCGTCCTCTCTTTGATAAAGGTAAATAACACCCTCCACCCTTCTTTCTTAAACACCTTCGCCAAGGGAGAGAATATTTTATGAATTCGTACGTAATTGTATTGTGCATATGGCTGCCATCTTAATCTAGTATATTTATAATCAGTTTACCATTTAACCTTGAAATTGTGCTGTATCGTAACATATGTGTACATTAATTCGTTTGTTTTTCCCAACACCTTTCTCGTCAAATGTTTAATCGATTTCCATTAATCGAATGTGGACACATTCTTCTTAACTCTGTTTAATTATTAGTTCGCTGTTTTGTCAATCGATACCTTTCTTTGCAGTGGCGGATCTATAAATTTCGGGCCCCAAAGCAAGATTTAGTGCTGGGCCCCTACGGTGCAATAATGAGATGACATAAGTGCATTTGCCTGTAGCAATACAGTGCAGTCAGAATAATGTGTTAACTCAGATTATTTTGACTGCACTATATTGCAACATGCAAATACACTTATACACAACTACACTTAGGGCCCGAAGAGCCCTGAGAGGGGTCTTGGCCTTGGATAAAAAATTTGAAATCTGTCAAACGTAATGACACATAAATAGAACATTACATGGCACAACAAATCATTGAGTTATTGATTTGTTGTGCCATATAATGTTCTATTTATGTGTCATTACCAGAGGGTAGATAGTGAGTTAAAAACACTATTTTTTGGTGACTACTACAGCCATGAGACTTAGCGGGGTTCCGTTATGCATCTTAGGAGCAGTTAGACGGACTTTTTTGGTCACTATTTTCCACTATTTTGGAGTTCTAGCCACTAAAGTAGTACCTATACTATTTTGAAGCTTTGGCATTATTTCGAAACTTTCTTGGACGTTTTGACACTATTTCGACTGCTTTCGACACTATTTCGACACGTTTTTGGAAGTGGAATAAAATGTTAAAATTTTATTAAAATTCTTTAAAATGTTAAAGGCTAAAAAAGATTTTTTGGAATAAACCATATTAAATTCGGTGCGAGCTTCTATAAATAGCCATTTAAATCCATTTTACCATAAATATGTGATAAAATTAGTTGCTGCGCCAATAGCGTTTTAAGAAACTATTTTGTCATTTTAAGATGCTATTTTGCCATTTTTTGGCCACCATTTAACTAACTATTTTGAAGTTTTTAGACACTCACTATCCACCCCATGGTCATTACGTTTGACAGATTTCTTTTTATCAAAGGCCAGGGCCCCACAGGGCCCTTCGGGCCCTGGGGCCCCAAAGCATTGCTTTGCCTGCTTCCCCTATAGTTCCGCCACTGTTTCTTTGCCATGAATACTTATGCTAGTAGTTTCACACATGCACATAATATAAAAAAATAATAACCGATCTGACACAAACTACCTATGTACAGATGTACATATGATATTGCTTGAATTATATTTGCACAATGTAAGGCTTACTTACGAGGGCCAGTGTTATTAATTTCATTTTTCTTTCTAGGGATGGAGAAAACATATCTGAAGCTGGAGGATGTGTACACTACGGGCATATTGGCCCAAGAGCTGAAGATCAAGCGAATGAATATCGGAGATTTTGCAAACAAGAAGGTGAACTTCCACAAGACGGGTTTCTGTGCCCTGAGTAAGTTGATCAGCATGCACATGGTCGCCTACCACGAACAGTTCGAGTTGTGGAAGAAAATCCTCGACGGCCGCACAAAGTGCAAGATAATCTACAATAGTGCAAATAAAAATAAAGTGGTGAGTAAGGACATCGTGGTGACGAGTGGGCATTCGGGAGTCACCGGGACGGGCACCGTCAGTCTCACCAACAGTCGAAGTGTCAGCACTAACACAAATGCTCAAGCCACCGCAGATGCCCCAAAGAAAAAGTGATCATCTCACGCCCTTCCGTCTCTTCCTCAAATTGTATTTAAATAAATATATGCACCTGGGTCTAATTGATGTGGCAGACGGATATTGGGGAAGCAGCCCACCCTTCCCCACAATTGGGACCGTAGCTGGGGAAATTGCCCCCACTGCCTCGTCCTAACCCAGTGACTTACTTGATCCTACCAATCTCCGATAGACATTATAAATCTTGCTAGATCCGGCAATGATGTACATAAATAGTAATAGCTGCTAGAGAAACCGATAACGATAACCAATATATTTGTACCTATTAGATCCAACACGTTTAAATATGTACTTAGAAGTTAATTTATCCAATATCTACTATCGTATTTCCAACAAACACACCTACAGCCTACATTAAGTGTCAGAATGGTCAAATGACAATAGTCGTTTTTGTATTAAATACATGTTTCCTATTATAATTGCGAAAGTATGGCTGAGTGATTGCGTAAGTGTGTGGTGTTAGGCCTCAGGTCAGAAGAAATGTCATTGAGTCAAGGGACTTGCATTGAATTGAATTGAAAGAGCTTTTCGAATATTGAATGAGAGCCTCTCGAGTAAAAGGGCGGGTCCTTTTGGGGTCAAGTCATTTTTACTTATGCAAAAGTGATGAGTCCCGTTGTAAAATATTGGGCGAATGAGTCAAAAGGTCAAAACGCTATTATAACTTCCAAAAAGCTCAGTCTCGAATCCTCCTCTCTTACTCCCGTTCAAACTTTTTCATTTTTATTCTCCCTTCCACCAAAATATGTTTTCCTAGCCTTTAATTTGGTTTCTGCAAACTAGGTATGCTTTTTAGAATATTGGCTCTTAAAATTTAGTACCGCTCGTTGTTGAGGGCAGAAAAAGCTTTAAAATAATATATTTACTGGCATTAGAGCAGTTTTAATCCGGAAAACAAACTGATGGAGAGATACAGTTCATCCGCTTTCTCTTCTCAGACAGTTTTTACATAGGAATAGCGAAATGTGTAGTAGAGGAGTCGGAGTGTGTTGTATTTAGTTTGATGTAACTACACGAGTCACAACACTATGATGCTAAGTCAGGTTAGGTGGAAAGTGAGAAGATCTGCTGCATTAAAGGCTCAAACTCTCGCACATCTCTTCTCTCTATTATAAGACGCCGTCTGAAATGGAGAAGTGTGAGTAGAGTGGAGAAAGTTGAGAAGAGATGAAGAGAGTGAGTGGATTCACTACGGAAGGTACTTTCACTTGGGAAATCACTCGTCAAATTCCTTTTTTATACTCACTTTCAATTGAATAATTCATAACAAGTTTTGACCAGCATGTTTCCATCTCTCCGTCTACTGTAGTATGTCTATGATATCCCCGTTTCTATCCTTTTTTGAGTAGCTATCTTTTCTTTACTGAACTGGATGTGATATTCTTTTGGATATAAATACATACATACACCTGAAATGGATATCTTAAGGATATAGAAATTGTGCCAGCAGGAGTAGAGTGAGTGCTGAGTAGTCCTTTAATACCTGGGATATATCGTTAAACCGGTGAACTAACAAGTCATTTTTATTTAGGCAGTTATTTTAGATGAAAATTATTTAATGCTAAATCTATAGGTATCACTCACCTAAAAATCGAATTGTTTATGTATGAGAAATTAACAGTAATACAAATAGAATACTACTTCTGTCGAATGTATGGGATTCTCGAAGCATTAATCTGAAAAGGCTCAATTGGATATTATTGAGGTATTTAAGTATGTAACTCTTTTGTCGATCACAGTTTTGTAAAACTATGAAAAACAAGAGCTGATTCCTACTATAGTATGTATTAAGTAAGTAATTGAAGTCGGGTAGTTTAAGATAAGGTAGGCTGTAGTCTACTACTGCCTTCACACCACAACCGACACCGACACTATCTCTGTCAAATATTTACTGAGTGACAGCAAGTATGTAATTCAATGAAGTATGAAGCTGGTGAATTTGACAAAATTGATTTGCTCAAGGCTTGCATTTGACAGTCACGCTACAAAAAATATTAAAGTAAATAAATATATAATAAAGTAAACGTTAGCGTGTAAGAAAGATATTTCCTGCAGCAGGGCAACTTGTTTAATTATGTACGTACGTATTTTAGAAGACATAGAAATAGGTTGGAAGTGTATAATATTTAATGCGATATGGCTGGTAAATGTTGAGGTGCATACAATTTGTACATCAAACCTGAGAATTAGCAGTCGAAGTATGTATTTAGTTAGGTTTTGTGTAATGTAATGTATGCAATTATGCTTAGTCTGTAAGAGATAATCACAAAATAGATTTTTACACGAATCTCTAATTGTATGTACATAAAGATTGCAGATGTAGGGAAGAAAGCTCACCACTATCTCAATGTAGATTAATGAAAGTCGCCTTAAAATATGTGAATGTAAGTATAAAGTAGGAAGTAGTTGCGAGGTCTCGTTTAATCGGATCTTCCGAGTATGAGGAAGAATTCTGATTTGTTCTGGCAACTGAGAGCCGTGAATGGTTATTAATCGTGCTGACTAGGTTTTGATAGATTTTGTCGTGTCAACTTCTGCCCATTTCTGTCTTCTCCGACTGAACTGACCTTTCTAAATGAGATCACATCAGAATGCGGCTTGGACTGATGCGACAATTCCTTATATTATAAATAGCATTTAAATTCACTGCTGATCAATATAAACTGTTTGTCTTTACTACTAAAGCTAACACATTCTAATTCCGTCCATTCCACACTCTGTAGGTACTAAATAGTATTTATTGTAAACATGTTGTAGTCGTGTTGCATATTCCTACATAAGTATGAGCAATCACAAACAATTTATTATTGTCATAAGAATTCTATACGTAAACATAGATAACAATTTCAGGTACAGTTTTGTATAATGCACAATAAGTACCTATCTACGTGTTAAATAATTGATATTGTACCTATATTAATTACTATTGCATTAATTATCTTTTGTATAAATAGTATGCGTATGTATCCAAACTCAATACAGAATGATGAACATGGAGCGTTGTCTACTATATTCGACGAAAGTCGGTTTTGGCTGACACCCCCTCCCCTTGATCGCTGACTTAGTATATGGACGCCCTTATGCGATACGCTAGCTTTAATTATGTATTACATAATATTATAAATTATTTCTGCTATAAGTATGAATACGAGTATGGATAATCGCAAGTGGGGAATTACTTAATTTATTAAAAAGAACTTACAAGATTGAAACACTCATCTTGAGTAGAACGTTAGCTAACAAAAAGGGAACTGACCATACTTACTGGTTTAGGTATACCTAATAGATAATTCAATTTTACCTAGTAAATACCTAGGGATAATTATTATTATTATCTGTAACAGTGAAATAAAATATATACCTACTAATTATGCATTGCTCGAAAAGAATGCAAAAGAAAGTGTAAATAACGTTTAAAATGAATTTATAAATTAAAATTGTGTAACTAAAGCTAAATCATCAAAAGAAGGTAGCCAGGGAAGAAAGGGTTTATGTGAGAGAGAAAAGTGTAAGTAAAGTAAAAGGCAGTTCTTCTATGTAATAAAGATACCGTTGAAGGTTGAATGCGGACCTACTATTCTAAATAGGATACAAGTGGAGACCAATGTCATTATTTATAATTAAACTATCGATTTGTATACTGTTTTTGATTCTACTAACTCGGTTGCTAATGATTTGTTATGTTTTATCGTTGTTCATTTAACATTAATAAGATGCGTCATGATGACTGCTAGTGCTATAACTGGTAGTTACAAATGACATTAATTAGATAATACTAGTTTGTCTACTAAAGTATTCTTGTGTGTATGTAATATATGTAAATGTAACATAAAGTATTATGGAGTACAGTTTAGAATTAGGAAAGTATAGTTGACTGGCTCACTATTGGCAAGACGTGTGGAGAGCGAAACGGTCTCACCACCTCATCTGGAATCTTCTAGGAGTCATCAAGGAATTGTTGTATGCATGGACAGTGTGTAAACGTACTTAAGTGAAATATTGTGGGAGAGTAATCTCATTATATGATTTATTGAGATCAAAGCGTGCAGTATTGACTCGGGATATTAAACCCTACGAATACTACTTACGAGTAGGTACTCATGCTAAAGAATTTTTGGTCGGGAAAAGTTTTTACATAATAATAATGAAATAAATTATCGTATTAGTCAAGCAAAGCTTACATCCCAGGATCCATAAGCCCAGACTCATTGTATTGTAATTAATTGGCTAAATCTTTTAAGTTAAATTGTGAAACTCCCAAATATAATTAGTCCAACATACTAATGAATCTACTTCATATTTCACTGTTTTCTCGCGAATATTTTTATCAATCGAATGGCAATCTGTAAGCGTGTGTTAGGTTTTACATATTTCTAGTTTGTGTGACTTGATGAGGCTAAAGCGAAACCTTTCCCGACCAAAAGAACTTGGAATCTAAATAACTGGACGAATGGTTAATGTATAAAGATAATGTAATTTTATATATAAATTGTACAGCTTTGGAATAAGTATAAATAGAAGCATAGCACACACGAAGATAGTATATAGTGTAAGTTCTAATAGAACCTACTTAACTACTTTTATACAGGCAATGTAAGCTTACTAGTGCCATGTCGACCACACGTAAACTGTAATGTATAATGTGATTCCATTTCTGAAATCATGACCAGAGTCTACTGTTTGTTACACTGAATATTGTCAGTTTTATATTATTTGACGTTTTGTGGATTGAATTGCATTCATTCTCATTTAATCGTCACAATTAATTTTTTGATTATTTAGTGAATGTAAAGTGGAAAAAGATAATTACAAAACACTAATAAAAATGTGAAAATAACTATGAAGCCTCCTGCGTCTCTACTCCTTTATTTCTTGTCAATGTCATCTGCCCGTCTCATCTCCTACATAGTATATGTTTTTTACCTGTTAACTTTACTTTAACTTTAGCAATGCATATTCGCATCTACATTTTGTCTAATAATAATAATTTTATTAGGAATTGAATACGTCTCACAATCAGGGGGACATGCACAGTTCTGAATTGCATTTACTCCTGCTCTACATCTCATAGATCTCGTAAATAAACTTCAATTTAACATGTTTTGTTTAACACACTGCAGGTATGGCAATTACCATCGGGCTACAAAAATCGGTCGCACAATGAAGAAGCTCTACACTTTGGGTGGCGGACTTACCGGAACATTCTTACCCGAAATTATATTTATAATATACACCCCAGGGGAAATAAGAAATATTAGTGTGTTCAATTCATATAAGAGGGTTTTTCTGAAATATTTACTTTCATGCCAAATAAATGAAGCAGATTTACTAAGTTCCAATAAAAATTGTAACATAATTGTATGGGATGAGGATGATGGATGTGAATGCATGTACCTAATTGTAATTCAGCTTAAATTCAAGTGACAAGTTACGCCATCCATTCCGGTTAGAGGATTTGTTGTAATAGAAATAACACATATAAAATGCAAATAATAGTCGTGTCTTGTTAGATCGGGCATATTACCCTGCATATTACCAAATAAACGCCACACAATTACTACTACATTATTGACACCTTACCTGCTATAATGTAGCAAATATAGTATAATTATTATTATTATACATCCGCATCCCTCACATCGGTTTGCAAAGTCCCTTACAAACATTCATATCAAAATACCGACAGCCATAAAAAATGTTTACTTATACACAAATATTGCTTATACAGATATATGCTACCCTGAAGTTGGGGTATGTATAATGTATGCATCTGTAATGCGACCCGAAGGCTTTCATTTTATAAATATTTTCAGTCGTTACGAACTTCCACTCCCCCAAAATAGAATTTAATGGCGGGATTAAGTACCATGCACAGGTAAGTGGTGAATGGAAGTTATATTACATATTTTATAGGATTTGTCAAATGACATAATATATGTCCTACTTATAATTTTTTTATTTATGGGATTTGCAATTACATTGTTTCGCCCGATAGTGAGCGCTATACAGAGTCTTCACTGTATCTGCATTTGTACATCAATTTGTCTATCCAATGAGAATATAGCTATTAATTATTTATCAGCACAGAAATATGATATCTATTTAATTTATTTTATCGTCATTTCTTCTTTTGGAACAAATATTTAACAGGCAAATAATCAATTTCAATAAACATCCGGTATTGAATATTGCATGTACATCTCTACAAATATTATATAATCGATTATTTATAGTTACATAGAATTGAAAACTTTTAATATTTACAATTTAGCGATATTTTTGCTACGAAATTTTTCTCTACTAAACGTGTTTGAAGTCAGAAAACATATAATACAAATACTACGCAATGTTATGTAAATGTATTATGCAAAAAGTACATTATCTCTTGGTTTTTTGGCTAGTAAGTGATTTAAAATGGGAACTGCCACCCATGCACTAATAATGGAACTGTAGCAGTACACTCTGTTCTGCATTCTAGTCTCATTCATTGTAATCCATGGTTTTTATAAACTCAACTGCAGAGCAAAACTGTGTCCACCAGTACTGATCTTCTCCGGAGACTTTCTGACCGCAAAAACTGTTAACGTACTGAATGGTTGACAGAATAGCGGGTGGGTTACTCTGTGGGATAAGTAAGAAAAAAACCTAGGTATTAGTTCTGGTTGCCAACTTATGTTACACTTCTTGAGTGATGACGCAGGGGATATGATAACATGTAATATATTATAAATGGGTTTTGACTCTCACCTTGATGATAACAAATACAAGTACAGGTACAAAGTCGTCAGCTGCAACAACTTTTTCCGAACCGGAAGAGAGCAGATTGACAATCAAAGAGGCAGCTCTGATAATGCATCGAAGTTTCTCGGATGGCGTTTTGTAAGCCGACAGCATTCGCAGTTCCATCTGAGCTGCAGGCCAAGGGCATTCGCCTAACTGGGACTTTGGAATTTTCAAATCCCGATGTGAAGGACTAATAACTGTCTCTAGACGAGAAATGTGATCTCGTAATACTCTGCAAGAAAAAGCACAGTACAACATAATATAATTGGCTTAGCATTACATATAATTAATAAAGGTGCATATAGATAATCAAAACTTACACATCTCTATGCATATCTGCTTCACCATTGGGATACAAGGCATGAGAGTATACCCTTGCAACGATATACTGCTCCAGCGCCCTTTCGGCTTTCCCAAGTTGCCATTCCGTCAATTCTAAGACAAACGTAAATTAATTAATTACAATAATAATATTTTCAGTACTATAATGCTGGTTGTCATTTAAATTTTCAATAATAAGCCACTTAATGTTTACTATCTCATTACGATTTACTTTAACCATTGATTAGTTCTTCGTTTTTCATTGGCCCGTGGGTCAATTTGATCTACTAGCTAACTCGGCATTCAAAAAGCTGAGCCGTTCAAGAAAAAGGCCTAAAGTTATTTCGGCTTAATTTCGAACCCTTATCTTTACACAATTTATTTAATTTCTTTATTTTGCCCTGCAAGTGGCAACTAATTATACGAGTACCTTTTGATCCAATAAATAAATCCATTAGAGTGTACAGAAATCCATCAAGCAACTCTATCTTTTCGTCCACTGCTGTACTTTGTCGGAACTCGGAGCTAAATTCGTCAACAAAATGAGATTGGGATTGTTCCTCCAGCCACAGCCGTACGCATTCCGTTATCAAATAATGTGAATATGTGTCGCCTTCATGTTTAGCTCGAACAGTAGCTCTTTCCAAGAACTTTATTGTTGACAACAGTCCTTGTTTTGCTCTCATCAAATAAGAAATGTAATCGCTGCGACGTCTGTAGTCATCTCTTAACAATCTTAAGACTTTACGGCAGCTGAAATAAAAATATAATAAAAGATTTATACTGTGGTTACAGCTGTCTTAATTCCTCAATACTGCAAGGAAATTATACGATCGGATCGTGCAACAAACTAACCCGTCCACTCCCAACAACTTCACGGTTCTCACAGCTTCTTGTAATTGAGCAGCGGTTACCTGATCAGCTCTAGAAATTGCACTAGCCATTTCTACTCTTAGTAAATTTACAATAGCCGAGTCCATTGAGCTTCCTTCAACAGTCTGAAAAATAAGCGTTCACATAGTACACTAGGAATTTATAGGAACTACGAGATAAAATATGTACAGGGTACGATCCAAAGGACATTAATGCACAAAAGCGGTAGCTATGGCTCTTACGTGGACATATTGTAGATCACAATTACTTAAAACATTCCTCAACTTTCTTCTGGATTCGTTGACTAGTTCAGCTTTGCTAATTTTTAGAGAGTCTTTGCGTACAACTGTAGAACTTCCGTTTCCTAAACTATTTAGCTTCATTGTGACATTCTCGGAGCGAGGAGGCAAAACAGGGCTATCCGCTGAATCTGTCAGGCTGGGTTTTCTTCGGTACTTTGCCAGAATTTCGTCAGAAGCCTCATTTATACCTACAAAAGTTTCATTTAAATAAAACACATACATCACAGGATACA
Organism: Tomocerus mixtus; assembly: GCA_034694165.1. Classification (NCBI taxonomy): domain Eukaryota; kingdom Metazoa; phylum Arthropoda; class Collembola; order Entomobryomorpha; family Tomoceridae; genus Tomocerus; species Tomocerus mixtus. The sequence goes on from JAQFYC010003439.1 coordinate 11,334, forward strand.
AAAATGCTCTAAGATTGGATAAGACTTGGTAACCTGGGTTAATCGAAGGGGCACCTACATCTTCCGATAAGCTTTTCCTTAATTTAGGTACGGGTAAGCCTACATTACTATCCGCCATTCGTTCCCAGTCCACAACTCTTTCGTCGTGCCCACGCGTCTTCCGGTTTCGCCCTCGGAAGGGTAGCCGAAAATTACGAAAAAATCTGCGAGTTCGTCCAGTTTCATCATCCCAATTTTCCTATATAAATTTTAATATAAACGTGTCACATGCAGAAACTTTCAAGATTATATGTTTCAATAGCATATCAGTAGTTACAATTACAAAGTGTGTATACAATAATAACCTTGTCTCCACGCTCGGCAGTTTTGTCAAAGCTTATTGTTTTTGGTATGGCACCAGACCTACTACTACTCCCTGGAGTTTGCAGAGAATTAGGCGAAACAGACATACTTATTTGACTTGAACTTGGGCTCACAATTTCTACAGTTCAAAACGCAGTCAATATCAATCAACAACTATCTACCCAAGTAATAATTAGGAATTGTGAATTAAAATACCAGATACGGTGGTGCCAGGGGAGCTTGCAGGTACTTCTAGAAGAGATTCATTAAGCGGCAACGGCAACCCGCCAAAATTAGCGTTGCTTTCGCTTTCAATCGCTATATCCATTGAACATACTTCATTTTCCACGGGGGGAGCTGGAGCAGAACTTGCATTACTCTCTGGTTGCACTTCGTCAAACATTAAAAGATCAGGTTCTTGGTCAGGTCGACGATACGGACCTCCTCCAGAAACTGCGACAAATATTCCAAATGAAAATGAGAAATAGGTTCAATTAAAAGGAAAATACAATAAAGGTTTGCGAGGAATGAAATGAGTTACCCGAAGATCGTGGAGTGTCGTAGGTCATAACCTCCGGCTCTGAACGACCAGTGTCGTCGGATCTGGCCACGCTGGCGGTGTCATCAGTATCAAAATCATTGAGTCTTTCGATATCATTGGCTGCCACATCTGTACTCCATGCTTCAGACATGGTTTCATTATTGGCATTAGAGTCTTGAGCAACAGGGGCGGGTGGCAAATCTGGATTATTTGATGTTCCAGGAGGGCGATTGGCCTGGTTTGGCAGCAAGGGAGGATGCTGAGCTTCGCCTCCCATCTCACTGTCACTGGCCAGCACGTCCGTACTCCACGTATCACTTACATGTGATACTGTTTCATCCCCTCCGAACAATTTCTTAATCTCAAATTTACAAAACTTGTCTTCTATTTCAGATCTGGCTTGTTTGGAAGGCTCTGGGCCGTTGATGTTCAAATTGTTAAGGTTGGGAGGATTGATGTTGGGCGGAGGTTCATTCTGGGCCTCGTCCATAATTATGTCGTCGTCGATTTCCTGATTATCATTGTTACCCTCCTCTTGTTCCGCCTGGGAGAGTGGAGTATTCCGCCCAGAAACATTTGGCGTTCCCCTGCCAGACACATTGGCAGACAGCATGTCCGAAAAATTATCATTTTGGTCTTCCAACTCTATTGAAGAAGAGACACTGTGCGTAGAAGCTGCTTCTGAAACAGCCTCCAGATTGTCGCTGGTCCCTGTCAATTTGACCACTTTGCCGTCACGGTAGTTGCAGTGCAAGAAGACGTGATTCTCAAAGTCCCAATCAACCTTGCCAATAGATCCTTCGTCGTTGGATAGAGAAAATCGAGTTCGTTTCTCTCCCAAACTACTTCGATCTTCTCTTTCTTCATCCTCAGGGTCCTCCATTGTACCTATAGAGTCTGCATAGGGTACCCCGTTGCAAACTTTTCCTTGCTTGGATATCACCTCTGTTTCGGGCAGCATTCCCACCCACTCCCAAGATTGCTGTGTAATTGGAAACACTATTACCGACACGTTGGCATCACGACTTTCAGCAGCTGACGTGGAATTAACCACATTTTGAGCTTGTCTGCTCTCCACTATTTAAATACACAAAACTCATATTATCTTCCTTCATTATAATAAAAACATTAATACCTAATACTTTATCTTACTAATTGAATAAACTAACTCACTTTTACGATTGAGGAGGACTCTTTTTCCATTAGCCAATATGCTTGAGCTGTGGGATGGGCTACTTGACAAACTGGCATTGCTTCCAGAAATTGAGCTGGATGCATTTCCAGAGGTTGCATTGCTTGCACTACTAGATATGGCTTTAGTATAGTTCTCATTAACAGAAGTAATTAATTTCACCATGGTAGGCCAAATTTCGATGTCTGTCAACTTTCCGTTGTGCTCTAACAGGACGAGACACTCCTTGAGCCAAGTGAATAGGGGATGCATCAGATTTTCTGGTATTAAAATTGTTCGTCGTGACAAAGATGAAACAATTCCTGTTTGCTCTGTAGGAAGACCCTCCATGTTCAGAACATGGTCTAACACAGAACTCAGAGACTCCTACAAACATTAAAACATTTAGTATGTAGAATTGTTGACATGGCCCACCCTAGCATAGAAAATAGAGGGGCAGGTACTAATGTACGTGTCCTTCCAACTATAATGTTAACTTACTGGATCCAAGTAGGAAATGAACTCGCTCACTCTTGGGTCCGTTCCTTCCCATCGATGGAGTGCTAGCGCTTGAAGATTTGTTGCAACCTATTTAACAATTCAATATATTAGTTCCTCCAAAAGTTATTGGATAAATGTTGTAAATGCTAATAACATCAAAATATTAAATATTAATAAATATAGCTTGAAGTAGGGAAATATTAATATATGTACTTGTGAAAGAGTGTGACGAGCTTTTGAGTCTACAGGGGCATCTGTGACTCCAAAAGGTTCCGGGTTAGTGACAGCTGGACAAATAAATAGAGCCCATATCAAATCTGTGCATATAGCGCTCACTTCTTTTTCAGGATGTTTGGAACTTAATTGAGAGTGAATAGATTTTATCAGCCAAGCGAGCCCTAAAATAATACAAAAGTTAGCAAGTCCCCGGAAAACAAACGCTACACTGTCTACCATCTAATCATCTATAATTATTATAACATTTATTATCGCTACCTGTTGGAAATGTATGAATGTTATCGTGAATACTTTCAATGAATAGTTTCGTAAGTCTAGCAAGTTTTTCTGTGCGATCCAGAGAAGCAATATCTCCGTTAGTTGTTGCATTTGCAAAAGATGTAGAAGCGACCATCATGGACATTGGGCTGGTTGCTGGAGGATTCATTTCAAGACATTGGAGCTCTTGTGAAGACAATAACTGTGTAACTGGTTGATGAAGAGCGCCTACCAAAAATAGTCTGGAAGAAGGAATAGTTTCTGAAATCAGTCGCCACAATGTGCTAAATGCACAAGAACCTTGTCTTAGCACCCGCCGTGGAGTTTCTGAGCCGACCAACTGACAAATTGGAAATTATTCGATTAGAAATATCATATACACTCCCATTTAATACGTATTACATACATGCTGAAACATAAGGAGCCCAAGCCCATTATTAGTGCAAAGGAAAGAAGAACTTACTTGATAACCCGCTAATACGCTTAAGAGCTTCAAATGAAGGGTCGCATCACTTGGTAACGGTCCTCCAATACCGCCTTCAAAATGTTGACATACAGAATTTATTTAGTTAAATAACTTACTAATACGCATAAGTACCGATAGTTACTTAAAAGAAATTCTTTATTTTGTGCAGTTCACACAATATATAGCAGCTTACCGTAAACATTAATCAACGCCTGGAGAACATCACTAATGGATATCTGAGATGGAAGAGCGAGGCGTGTTTGCGAATTCGCTTTTTCCAGCTCATAATTGCTAATGCAGAGGCCTACAATTTCCGGGTGACTTCTTAGTAAAGTAATTAAGTCAATGAAGGACTGCAAGTAACGAGGTGAAATTAGTTTGTGTGCTTCTACAAGCTCCAAGTTTTCTATGACGTCTCCTCCCCCCTCTACTACGAAAGGACAGCTGAATGGGGAAGTCACAGGTCCACGAGATAAATTCTCCAGTGCAAGGCGATGCTGTCCAGTCAGCCATGTCTGATGAAGTAATCCAGTGGACAATAACTGCACCTGGAATAAATAACGGATTATTTTAATTAAATATATTCCCATTTCACATATATCACTAACTATATAATTTACAATTACCTTGCGATTCAGACTCTCAATCTCCTTTCTTTCATTAGCAACAAATAGTTTTTCCTGCTTCAACCTCCGGGCTAAATCAAGTAGGTCAACATTTGAAGTGGGCATATTGACACGTAGTTAGTATTATACAAATGTGTCATATATGTGTGTATGTGTATGTATGCGGTTTTGAGATTCACGTAGGTCTACTGAGATTTAATTTTTTCAATCTGACAATGAGCAGTTTTTGAGTTAATTTGCTTGAGTATATTAAGTGGCCACTGATCATTTTATGTCACATTAACAATTACAATCAAACGTTGGTTTTTCTGCACTAATATTCTACAAAATTATGTAATACAAGGATAAGTCCTCGTCTAATATATAATATAGGTCAGTGTATCAAACAAAATACATTATGGACTGCATTCATTGCATTGCTTCAATAAACTGCAATAAACTGCAAAAGAAACGTTGACAAATGACCACCCCCTGACAATTGCAGCTGACGTTCTTGTTTGTTGCAAGTGTTAAGTGGACAGGAAAGTGATGTCAAGTTTAGTTAAGTTTTATTAAGAGTTAAAGAGGCACTAGTGTATTTAAGTAGCCTATCTGTCTAATAATTGTTTACTTTTACTTTAACCTGAGTGAACATTTCAAATGTTGGCGAGCAGAGAGTAGACGTACATCCTGTGCAGAATATAGACATTCTCTCAGACGAATCTCTTTGTTACTCAATAGAGTATCCCATACATTTAGGTCAGGGGCAGAATAATGCCTGTTTCTGTCGCCTGGAATTTAAACCTAAAAAATACAATAACCAAAAGTACTTCTACTTAATTATGTAATATATGATGAGTAATTCTGATTACATTATACTATAATGTAATCAGAATCACTCATCATCGCACTAATTACAATTTCTGGGGCGTCGGGAAGAACCCATGCCATTGGGGATGCAAATTATCAAGCCTAGTAATATTTTTCGAATTTTCTACCAAATTGAACGGCTAAACGCGAAAATATTTGTCACCGCGTATTTTTAGCTAATTGTATACTCTTCCTTCTGGATTTCACGGGAATGGCAATGCAACTCCAGACTCCAGGCATTTTATGACTAATTAGTCATCTCCGTTCCTAAATTATACATAAGTAAGCATCATAATGTTTATGTAAACAGCAGTAGTATCGTTTAGTGATGAAGTGCATCTCACCGCAACATGTATTTATATTGTATATACTGTAATTGTAATGGTCTTACGAATACCTAGGTCATTATATAGAAGTCATTATTATAAGTCAGTTGATAGGGCTTTGAATGACTTTTATTAGTTCATAAGTTTGTAAAGGATATTAATTGTATTATCGGTCTCGGTTCGGTACTCTATGCAAGTACTTTTATTGCGGTATGACGCATAATATACATATGTTTCCGGAATGTATAATAAATAAATAAATAACAGACCAGAAATTATTTAAACAGGCAGTACCAACAAGGAATTTTGTATCTATGTAGATCTTATTGAATTTCCAAAGGAAAGAAGGGATCAATATCAAGGTAGTGGGTCTGAGGAACCGAATTAACGAATCAACATTCCAGATGAATGGGAACTTGAAGAATTAATAACTGATTTGGAGATATTAACGTTAACGTGTGAATGGGAAACGGAAGCATTTGAAATGGACACCCTGTCGTCGTGATCGTGATCCTCATTATTCTGCTCAGTGTTATTGTTTCGTTGTCCACAAGCACAGAAACGACAAATGTCATTCTCTTTGGCTTTGGCTATTTGTTGTTTTTGACGAAGACGCATCTCATGGGCTGCTTTGTGGAAAACTACTTGGAAGACCTTAATAGCTTGCTTGCATTTCCCATCCAAACTCCCATCTCCGCCATACTGAAGGTCGCCCATCTTACAAGAGAATATCATCGAATCCATGTACCAAATCTTGAGCAGGTTCAAGTGATGAGCTCTCTTTAAAGTCACAATCACACCAAGCTTGTAAAACGAATCTGAAAGCCAATATGATTGAATGATAAATAAATAGGTACATATAAATAGGTACACTACAAGATAATATAAGTTTGCATAAATATCATAATTTAGTGGAAATTAGAAAAAGTTCCTAACTGAGCAGTCCAAGTAATCTCTCCGTTCGATAGTCCAAAATTCCTTGAACCATGTAAGGTCCGTAGCAAATTATAATATTTTTTGGGATGAAGATGCAGCGCATTCCATCATCCTTCTTGTTAGTGTCATTCCAGCCAAGGAGATATGAGGAAGTGGAGCCTCCGCTGAAATGGTCAAATGCGGAAGACTTTGAAGATCTTCGTGACCGGACACTCGATGTCGATTTGGACCTTGAATGATTAAATTCACTCATGGCAATAAGCGATGAATATTTACCAATATCCTAGGTTAGGTAGATACTACTATAATGACTTTTGTGGGCAAGGAGGTGGAGTGAACCGAATTTATATTCAATAAATTAATATTTTCAATGTTTTACTTATTTCAGCAGGTTCAAAGAACTTCATGTAGTCGTTTGTGTGTTGAAAAAGCATGGGACAGTATATTATAAGTTGTTCAAGATTAGACACCTTTATAGGAGTACAAACAAGGGGGTTAAGATATTTCAATGGACACTTCCTTGGTAACAAAATCTTGTCCGCCACATAATGCTTATGGGAAATTGCGGTTCTTGGAATACGGTTACAGTGTCAATGTCATTTAGGAATTCAGCATTTACATCCATCCAATTCGTACTTTCAAAACATAAATATAAGCTCGACAGACGTTCTGGATATAATCATAAGAATATCTCAGTTTAACTTGACCCTTGAAAGATTTTAAATTAAAATTAGTTTTAAGGCAGAAAGCTGGTGGATAATATATATGTCAAACTGCCAAGCCACCATTGTTAGCCCCTAACTCGGGCGAGGGAGTGTAATATTGCATAATTTGTAATAGTACATATCCTTATTTAAACAGTAAATGGAAATGTTTAGGATAGGGTTTCTATGCAAAATTAACTAAATTTATTTTAATTCTATGGAAAATAATACAAAATTTAGTTTGGCGTTTCTATTTAAAAATTCGCAACATTTAGTTTGGCGTTTCCATTGATAATTTGTTGCTCGTCGGGGCAAAGATTTATAAAAGCGGATTGCTAAGCGCATTGAGCCTAACCTTAAGGAAGTTTGATTGATTGATTGATTATGTTTTATTCAAGTGCCATCAAATTCGTTACATTCTTCTGTATTGTTTTGCAGCAAGCAGCACCGAAGGCAAGCCATGTTTAGGTTACCTTACTCCCTGTACCAACCGAGTCGTATCCAATATCTTTCGATAGTCACATTTGTACAAAGTTGAAAAAACTTATAATTATTTAACGTGATACAATGTTCACAAAGAAAGGGGAAAGTAGGAGACAGAAAGTAATTGAATTTAATGTAATATATTATGTATTTGGTGAAGTTGAGGTCACTCAAATATCATATTGTAAAATCATCCAGTCTATCTAAGAACAGGGAATAGTTTAGTAACGAAAGAAATTGTCCATGTGACCCCTTGTTGTATATAGTCATATGTATACCTAGTTAAACTCTTGATTGTTGCCGCTAGCCAGCTCAAAACTATCATGTTGCCTTTATTTCCCTCGTCAAAATTTCACTAAGATAACGAAAATTAAATACTAATGTACTTGAACAGAAATATAAAAGTAGTTTACTGTGGACTAGCGTTCCGCTAAAAGTTGAATACCATTTCAAATTTTTTTTTTAAATAAGAGCATGCCATACCAACTGCCAACTACAATTTTGGCGTGTTAACAATTCACAAGAAATATTTTAGCTTTACACTTTACACCGATTACATATTTTCAGCTTCAGAGCATCCTGGGAGGAGTAGCATTTTGGCTAAAAAATATTGAAGTCAATAATATGATAGTGTAACTCTTTATGGTTATTCCATTACGCGGGATAGGTATGTAGATGGGAAGACTGAGATGACGCCAGGCCTAAATATGTCTTTAGATTCAAATAGTCTATGTATTCACTATCAGTACTTATCTTTGTATATCTATGCAATTTACTTAAGTAGGGTACAACTACACAGTTTCGCACTTCTGTGTGCTGGTGGCAAGCAACGGTTATTAAAAGAAGGTACACATGAGTTTGTTGGAAGGGTCTTTTATTTATAGTGAGTTGAGTGTGTTGGGAAAAGTGAAGAAAATTAAGGAGATTCTTGTGAAAGATATGCATACATCCCATAGCTACTTACTTTTCAATTTGCATATTCACTGCTGACGACTGTGTACATCAGAATTATAATAATGATATATGTAGTTACATTTATATTTACATTTCATAGTTCATACATACACAAATAAGTAATTCGAATTTTTGTGAGCTGTTTCGTATAATGTATATGTACAAGTACGCACGTTCCCTGGTTGTGACTTGTGACTACTTACTATGCCTAATCAGTAATCACAAAATAACTATGTCTGTCTGTGTAGATATGCAAATTATATGTGTACCAATCTGTATTGAAATATTTGTGTTGTGTGTGTACTGTGTGGTGTAGTGTCGGGTGGGGGATCTGATTGAAGAGTTGAGTTGATATGAAACGAAATGAATGTGAATAATTGATTTTGATGCTATAAAACAGGAAGGTTAAGTAAGTGAAAAGTAAAGGATGATTAAGACTCATAATAATGTCGTCTGATTTTCTATTCAGTGCATCCGGGCAGGCAGACGTCTCACAATCAGTAGCTGTACTATAATATATATTATGTATATTTATAGTATATAAGGTAGTAGTTTATGTAAGTATATAAGTGTGCACTCTCTCTCTGTATGTATGAAGATATTTGCTGGATTTTGCATTGAGATTTGGGAAGCGTGCCAAGTGAAGCGAAGCGAGGCCGACATTCCACCGCAGCGCCCTACTCGCCCGTCATCATCTCCATGAACTCTGAAAAATATGAGAGTCCGTGTAAACAGTTTGTTTATTTTGGCAGAGAGACACGATTTTGGCTTCTCTTGTTATCTGTCTCCGCAGTCTTATTTATTATAGATGCCCACAAACACTATTTTCTAAGTCAATAATACATAATACATACACAATGCAATACAATACATATTTATAAGAGCACTAGATAGCTAGTAGGATATGGATTATGGATACAATAGCATCTAGATTAGACACACGTAAAATGCCTTTGTTAAGGTTACCTTGACGAGTATATAAGTAAAACTTTCTAGATGTACTTGAAAACGGCTCACTCAGATAGGACGTTA
>JAQFYC010003440.1:0-20757 GCA_034694165.1 Tomocerus mixtus
AATGAATAAAGTTATGGTAAAATAAGTCTAGAAAATTATGGCAAAGTAAGTTTTTATAAGGTGCCATTAAATATAAGCCATAATAATTTAGGAAAAGATCAAATGAATCTGGATTTTCCAATGAAATTAGCTATGCGAATGATTTTTAATTAATACGCAATAATTAATACACAGTACGTAGATATGCCGGTATAACTTTATTCGTAAGAGATTTTGCTTGGGTATTATTTCAAAAATTCACCTTTGTTTGTCTGTCCGCAAATATTAACGCACGATGATTCTTTCTGTGTTATTTCAGTATCGGAGGTCAATCCTAGCTCCATGAAGACCTAGGTCAATTTCAATCTAATTTTCCTCTTTCCCATAACATTGACGAATTGAAAGCAAAACGAAAACTACCCGAACTACAAAATACAAAATCTTTTATGGTGAGTACCAGAAATTTTAATATCTTAATGTACCTTACAGTAAAATGCTCCAGTTTACTCCTTTACATCCATTTTGGGTTTTATTACCTGTGTGATAATTACCTACTTTAAATAAAAGCCCCATATTACCTCATTTTTATATAGTACTTAGCCTAACTTGTAAGATAAAATAATATTTTGTACGATGAATTACTACACTTCAGGTAAGGAAAAATTGGAGAAAGTTACTTAGGCACATAATAGTATTTTAGTATTCAAAATAACCTGAAGGGATCATAAAAATGTTAAAAATGAAATGTGTTATTCTAAAATTTAAGGCACTGCTAATTATCCAAGTCTGTGATAATTAGTGAATCAATAAAGATGCGGAAGTAGAGAAGGATGGCAAGCAATTAAATTATGTGTAATGTAATGGGGTTGTTTGCCATGTCCGTGTTTTCACATTAAGATGTAGGAATGAACGCATCTTATTTTTCTTCTTCTGTTACTACTACTACTTACATACTATAAGTCTACAGATGGGAAAGTTAGATGTAAAAAAGGAATGAGTAACTAACTAAAGACATAAAGAAGGAGATAAGATTTTCTCCGCAAATTTCGTTTTGCACGCAACGTCTGTCTGGTTAACGTACAGCGTAACCGAAACTTCACCTGATGTGATGTGGTGTGGCCTGCAAATTGAAGTGACCTGAGCTGAACTGAACTGAAGTTGCGTTTTAGTATTACTCATATATTGTATATACGCTCGTAATGGTAATAATGGTACAGATATTGTAGAACTACCTTCCATTATTCTTCCTACAGCTTGTTATTATGTTCTCAAGTTTGTAACGCAACGGGGAAAGATTACATTACATTACATCACATTATTATAGAGAGATTCTCTTTAGTTTTCCCTTCCTCTTCGTCAGTTCAGTTCAGTCAGTTTAGTTCAGACTTGAGACTTGAGACTGAGACCACAAGAGTTTACTATCTTCCCTCGCATGGCATCCTCATTCATGATGTACCTATTTATCTATGTACAGATACTGCAAAACTAACGCAAGAATCAGACCAGGTGCTTTTTCGTTTCTTTGGCATCCCATTGCGTGGCAGGGCATCGCCTACTTACTTTTGTATTTTCTTTTGAATTACAGATAAGTACTTATCGTTAGTTAGCACAGTAGACGTATATATGCCATAGGCTTCTGTTTCTTTTGAATTTCTTTCAATTTCTTTTTGGAAAAGGAAAATTAGCCAAGTTAGCAATTTTTATAATTCTAATCGATTTAATAAAGAAAAATAATGCTTTTTTCACTGTTAGGTATTATGTGTTACGCTAACTTTTGATATTTGATCCATCTACTTGCACAAATTCTTTAATTACAACTTTTAAGGGCTTTAGGATTGAAAATTTGTCAACATAGGTTATAATTTTTAACAAAAACTTAAAAAACAACAGGTGAAAATAATTTTTATCACATTTTTACCTTTATCCTCTTCTGTTTATTGTGTTTATGTACAAAGTCTTGAAAATCTGTTTTTGCATTCCTAATGATTCTAATAATTATAGCAATTTGAGAAATTCAAATTATTTGCAATGCCATTTTCTTGAATATTAGAGGAGACTTCTAAAAATAATAGGATTATAAATTTTATTTAATTCTTTAATTAAAATTAGGTAAAATTGTGACCAGACTGCGTTTTGCATTTAAAAATAAAGGTGTGTGCTCAGAGTTTCTAATAATAATTCTGTATTAACATTTATGTATTTGCAGTATTTAAACTTAATGCTATTTTACATACATCGTTGAAAAACTATACTCTATCAAATCCAAATTCAAAATTGTCTATCGGTAACTTGGTTCGTTTTCCTGAAATATATAAGTATAGGAGAAAAACCTGTTTCTTTTGGGATTTGCTCCTAGGACATTTATATACTTTGTTTTCCTTCCTATCTCTTTCCCTCAAACTCAAACTTTTCACAAGTCATTTACTCCAAGACGACATTAAGTTAACCATTTCTTTTAGTCATGAACAAAAGACGTAGCTAATAACGTTTTGAATATACATAGAATGAAGGAAAATGGAAAGTAGGTCTTACCTGTCTTATGAACTACCAACTACCATACGAACCCTATTAAGTAGATATGTAAGAATCTTATAACCACAGATACGTACTTATAAATGTGGTTGATAAATATGTATATAGAAAAGATGAAGGAAGACAAGAGGAGGGATAAGGACTTTAGTTTCGATGGAATTTCTAACTTTCGAGTGCTAACGGAAAGAGAAAGAAAGAAAGTATTGCATAACGAAATAAATGAGCAAAAGTGTAGATTGAATGCTGGATGTGATGTGATGTGCGTGCTAGGTAATAGTAAATACAAAAGTATACTAGCCATATATACGTCGTAGACTACAAAAGCGACCAGGCAAAATATTTTACGAGATAATTTAAAAAAAGTCACAATAATATATTTCTAAATTGACCTACTTTACTACAGTTACTATTAAATTAGTTGCACAATACAGATACGAAAATAATCTTCTGACACGAATATATAAAAAGCATTGTCATGCAAAAAATGTCAAGTCGAAGCCAAAATATTGGTCTAAATGCCTAAAAGGTTCCATTACCTACGACATATTATGGAATACTAGTATGATAATACTATAATGGAAGGAATTGTGATGAGATGATGAAATCGCTCTACTTTTACTTTACTTAGATACCGAATTATAGTGTAAAGGGTTTTGATTGTCTACTTTTATTTAGTTTAGTTTTAGACAGTAGTTCTATTGTATTGTGGTTTCGGTTTCAGTTTGCTGTCTTCAGTATTATCGCATTGCTTAATGGTTTCTCTTATTAAGCTATTACTTTTTGAATCCTATCTGTTTATTATTTCATTATTTTGTCAATATTCAAGCAAATTATATGCTGTTACTAATAAATGTCGAACTCTCTGTATAGCTAAAGGATCTATTCATTACCTATAAATTAAGTAAGACGTTTTTCTTCTCTTTCGATTTTACTCTGGCATTTTCTATTGTAATGATATTAAAATAAACGTGTTGTTAGCTTTTATAGAAGGTATATATTACGGAAAGATAAAGTAAAGTTTCAGAATTACTTATAGTATTGATTGTAGGTATACAATACACTTATAAAGATTTATGGTTCAAATAGGAACAAGATAATATATACTTATACTTAAACGTTTGTAAATATCATTCCTAAACAATATATCAGACAAGCTTTCTATAAAGGAGTAATTCCCATTAATAGAAGTATAATTTTATGTATGTACGCATTTATAAGACAACTGTGTATAAGGTGCTTACTTTAATAATGAAGATGAAAACTACTACTAATTAATTGTATTAGTTCAGTGTGAAAGAGTTGGAGTTGGAAGTTAATGAGGATATTGAAGTGGAATACCTACTAGAGGAATGATTTAGTTCTCTCTATCCACTTCAAATTCATTTTCAACCACAAAGACAAAACGCAAGAGTGAATTCTCTTCATTTCTCTATTAATATCAGTTAATTAATTCATGATTTCACGATAGAATAGGAACTCTTGTGAATACTACAGAATTTCTGCGAATATTTTTGGCATTAGGAATTTTGAGAAGTTGTAGTGCATATTTACAAATATGATCACAGTACTAAAAGTTGTAGCTTACTTCATCTGATTTAAAATAATAATTATTTATTAATTATTGTGCAATTAATTTGTTTTATTCCCCATTCAATTATTTTCTGTAAATTAATATTTTAACACATTAATAGTATGTAAATAGGTTCACTTTTCTAATGCAAAGCTCTTTAGTAATAAAAAATATACAAAAATATTAAACTAGTTATCCATAGAAAGTATTAAATTAGATTGCTCTAAATTAATACACTAATTCCAATTAAGACTCAACCAATGTTATAATAATCTTTTCTACATATTTCCTTACAAATACTTAACAGTTGTTTGTTTGAGTTAACAAGCAGAAAACTAAGGATTTTTAATTAATTTCTAATACTTTCAATGCATTTGTATATTACTGAAAATATTACTGACCCGATGCTCTTAATTACTTATTAGCAGTTTTCTAATGCAGTAACAAGTACTTTAATGATCTAGAGTCTAGTAAATGAGTTAGACGTGTACCAAAGATCATAAAAGTGGAAACCTGTGCAAATATTTGTTCGGATATATATTTCAGTATAAATATAGGCAAAAGAGTTGTAGGCTAAAGGCTAGGGACAGAGACACTGACACTACGAACTACGACTACCCTTTTGCAAAGTGAGCTCAAATTGATTTCAATGGGTTCACTTCGTTCGGCACACGATACGCATCTTGTAATTCAATCGCTCACTTTACTCTCCTACTCGATCCTACTGCAGCCTACAACTCATCAACTCATCATTCAATTTAATTCAACTCTCCTCAGATTAACTCATGCATGTATATTGGCCAAGAGTGGAAATGGGATCAATTTTCAAAAAGCAAACACGCTATTCTCATATAAATATTTACATATGTACTACACACTACCTAAACACATGTATATACAATATATATGATTTTATGTCTATAAAAGCATTTTACACAAAAATGGTACCTTATGCAATACTATGTACTATGTACATATTTATATGTACTTTTATTACACACACTTTACTACATTACACTTTGCTTGCTTAAATTAAGTAGTTAACCCATGTGTGTTAATACGAACAAATACAACATACACTCTATAGTATATTTCTATATAGAAAGAGAGTGTATAAAAGACTGGAATAGTTCTGACCAGAGTTGGGGATTAAATTGGATTTCATCAATCAATATATCGCATCACAACACATCACTGCACTAAACTAGATGACATTACAAGGTCCATTGTCCCACTAAGTAAACAGAACGAACATAACATCTGACATTACTTTAGCTTTTACTTTTACTTTAGTAAATAGATGAGCATACCTTACATAATGCGGCATACTTTAATACTATAACAGTTTTTCTTTCTATATACATACTATGTACAAATGAAGCATTATAAATATAACAGGAATTCATTGCAAATGATTTATTATATAACGTATATGTAATAGTATTAGTAATAGTGACCATTCTTTGTATAGAATTCTTCCCTCATCCCGTCCCGTCCACTCTCCTTACTACAGGAAGATCAGAAAGGAAACTGTTGCCTTACTAACTATAGAGATTCTATTTGCATTGTCCAATGTCGGTTGTCTCATACATTCATTCCCTTTTTGATTTCATCCCTGATCCTATACATACCAGATTAGGAAAGGAACAACTGGTGTGTTTGGGTTGGGTTTGGGACACTCATCTTTTATAAAACCGAGCAGGAACCCTTCACATATTTAGTGTGTAGTATGTCTACCTATTATCTAATTGCTCTTATTATGTATATAAAATCTCATAAATTTTATTGTCAACAACAATTACAAGTACACAATGAGAACCTAAATGCCTAACGATAAGTGGATGACAAGGTCCTACAATATCCCTATTCACTACAACTAGACTTACTACTTAATTACACTTATTTTAACAATATTACAATATTTTAACTACTAATGAGAAACATGGTACAATTACACATAATATGGCGTGTATTTATTGTATGAAGCTTATAACCAACAAGTAATTTTGTAGTGGCTAGTTTAATCTGTACTTCATAAATAGATGTAGATACATCTGGGAAAAGTTCCTTCATAAATACATAACAGAAAAGCCAATTCAAAGTTTCTGTACTCCAAAACCAAAAATATTTCACGAGTAATATAATAGTGATTTCTGCATAGTACTGATACATAGTATTTAGGTGCGATACTAAACAGTTCAATTAAAGGCATTAGAAATTCAAATTATTATTTAATATTTACTAATTGAATTGAACAACCTTTTCCATTTTTCTTGATAATGAATTATTGTTATTGAAATGTTACGTACAGATATATTGTTTACATATTTTTGTGATTTAGAAAAAAATAGATTAACTGCTACTGGTTTTATTTTCATTTGATGATTTCCCTTTGCAGAAATGGAGTAAATCGATAATAAAATGATATAGGTGGTTATGGTTAGGTATCTAAAGTATATGTCTAAGGATCATTGGAATGAGAATCGAAATTCGGAACGATGAGGCTAAACTGGACAAGAGAAGACGATAGGATTTAATTTTGTGCGTAAAAGTAGCGTATGTGTTACATTAGATTTGGTCTTTAAATGTCTTTGTATGTACTGTACACAAATGCTGACGCTGACTGTGCAATATAATGTGTAGGGATGTGGTTCTGGTTTCTGGATCATGTTCTTGTCCTTGTCCTCCCTTATATTACTTACGGTAGAATCGAATTCTGGATTCCGAATTCCGAATTCGATGTTCATACGTTAGCACTACTAATACTAATACTATCTAATACTTGAACCATATACGAAATGAACCGTATTTATTGTTAGCACACATTCGCAGAAAAGTAAACTTTGTTGGAGTAAGTAGTAAGTAGTAGCTATTAGTGTAATGTAACTCTAACTATAGGCAATAGCTATTACCTTTATGTTACACTTTACTTCTTACTTCTTCTTACAATCCAAGAGTTTACTTCCACCAACCAAACCAAACCAACCAACTTGCACTTATACTTATCGAAGGCTACCAGATTTCAATGTGGTAAAAATCAGCACCTATTTCCGGAAACCCTTATGAACAAGATTTGGTTAAAGGGACGCTGTCCATCCACTTAGCCATCCAATGGTGACCTCAAACCTTCGATTTAGATTTAACTGTTGCGTGATATTATGGACGGTTAAGTTTTCCAAAAATAGTGAATATAAAGTATATTTTATTTTTTAGGTTCTTTGATATTTTTAGGACCCACCAAAAATATCACATAATTTTGATTAATTTTTTAATAATTTTATTACGATAGTACAGTAAAGTATGTATCCTACAAATGCATAAAAGCTTTTCTTGCTATATAGACAATGATATACAGTATAATATTAGATGTATTTTTGCGGAATAAGAGCCAAAAACTTTTAATAAAATTAAATGATTCAATTTGTACCATGAGCAAAAAACGTTTTTCGAAAGAAATATTTCAAAAAAAGGTAATCTATAAAAAAACTAAAATACGGGACGCTTTTCAAAAGATGGACAAAATCGGGACAATCTTTCGTAAATCTGTGGATCTGGCACCCTTGCACTTATCTGAATGTCTTGAAAGTCTCAAGTCTGAAGTGAAGACACTGGAATTTTGTTCCGTACAATTCAATTGAATCGAAATGAAGAAGGGAGTTGAGTTAAAGGGAAGGATGATATCATAGGGATCTGATCTCTCCTTCATTTCATTTTATTTCACTTTCCTTCAATTCCATCCCGATCCAGATATGATCTTCACTTGAGTTCTGGAGTTGAGTGAACGGAATGAGAATAGTTAGCCAGCAGTTACATAGTTAGTGTTACTACTCTTATTCTTACTCTGCTACATACATACTACATACTACATACAGTAGCGATAGCAAAATAGTGGAAATAGTGAAAATAGTGAAAATACCAAAGCCATAGCCAACATCCAACTGCCTGATCTGATCCAAGATTCTCAAGTATCATTTAAGTCAATCCCATTGCTTTAAAGTACAATTATCGTGACGTGCGACAGAATTCGGCCGCAAAACTAGGCCAAGTCACTAACATTATTATATACGTTTCCTTCCTCCACTTCACTCCATTCTGGATGGAATGGAACCTTCAGCTGCCTCAAGGGCTGGCTTGGCTTGGTCTGGCTGGACTCAACTGGACTGGACTTTGTCCTCCCGTCAATTCCATTATTGCAATTCACATCCCACACTTACTACTTTTTTCATTTATTATTGGTATAGCCAGACCAGAAGAGCCACTAACTTACTTTCTCAATAATATGCTATGGGCAATGGGTAAACTGGTAAACAGTAAATATGTGGCACAATCGTTTGTAACAGTACCCGACATCCAAATAAGGGACATTTGACTTTCGGCATTAATCTTTCTTTAAAAACTGACTTTCAAAAATTTATCAAACCATTCGCAATTCGCATTCATTTATCAAACACAAAGTTTTATTGGAAACATTTCATTGCACACAATTACAAAATATAATTTGAACAAGAGTCTTAAATGACGATTATTCTGACTCAATTACATCATATTAAAGGGGGAAACCAATTACTACAGTTTGGGTTTCACCTAAAGATATGATTTTCTAGTCATTTTATCGGAAAGTTGTCGGATCTTGCCATTTTCATTCTACACAGAATTGTTTTTACCGTTAGTTTCGCTAAGTCTTTGAGAATTTGCCTTATTTCAACTTCAGGTACAAAGATAATTGTAATTTAAAATCGTATATTATGCTGTTCAGGAATAAATTGCTAAAATTCCTCTTAGCAGATTGACATATGAAGTACATTTATCAGTAAATTGAAATTAAAATCTCAAAAAACTGAAATTATTTAGTTTTTTTTAAATATCTTACGACTTTAATTGTTAGCTGTACAAAATTTTAATGTTGTGGTATTATGGTACAGTAGGTGTACTTATATTTTTGCTTAAACACATCTGTCGAACTTCTTTTGTTGGGACTTCGGGTATCGTTACTAACCAACTTTTTCTACAGTCAGTTGGGTATAGTGAGTCTGTACTATATAGGTGTATAAACTACCTACACACTTTAGTGACCTTAAGGTTCATATAGCTATGCCAGCATTGTTCTATTTTCAATAACCTCCTTAAAACTTATGTTCGATGTTAGCAGCCAAGCCAGGCCAGCTTTTCTCCGTATGTCCCTCGTATCTATAAAACAAAGGGGAAGGCTTCGCTTAACATTAACATCTGCACTAATCTAAAGATGTGGTAAAAAATAATGGCGTGTCATTTTTGTCTTTCTCTTTAACTTTCTTTCTTTTAGTGCAGTGTGATTGTGATGATGAGATAAAAGAGATCGAAGTTCCGAAGTATCGAAGCATCGAAGCAGGTCACTTGAGTACTAGAGTTCCTATGAAATACTACGTAAGTAGTAAGTACCTAAGTAGCTATGCGGTAGTGCATGGCAGGCAGGTACTTATACATTGGCCGTTAGTGTAAGTGTAACATACACACAAGTACTTACTTAATATACAACTTGAAATCAAACTGTGCCATATGGATGGGTACTTGAGCAAAGTTCTCTTCTGCTTTTGTTGTCAAAATGTTTAGGACCAGAAGACCCGAGTGTCTTTTCCGTGAAAAGAGGGAGACTAACATTACACAATGGCAAAAGCAATCCAGAAATATCAAAATATACACAAAATCACACCAAATGCTACTCATGTGGTCTGGTTTGGTTATTGTAAGTACTTATAGTACTGCTTACCGGTTTACCAGAAGTGCTCAATTGTTCTGAACTTTATCTTATGCCTATAAATAGTATAACTGCACTACAATACTTATACAACTATATAACAAAGGGTCCAGGCAAGTAATTTGGTATAAGAATCACATAATATTAAAATTGTACAGAATGTAATGGCTAGTTGGTCCATTCTACAATTACAAGGTATCAGTATCAATAATAATAATAATAATGCATTCCAATTACAATATTATGCCATCCCATTCATCTCTATTATTTCTATTATCCTTTACGGTCCCTTTTATTGAATTTTTCCATATTTCCATTAGAATTGCAATTGTAACATTGTCAAACCTGTTATTTTGTTAAATATAAGAAATAATATTTTTTAATTTTTATATTCACAGATAGTATTGTAGTGTAAATGATTTTAATTTAATATGTAGTACTAAAAAGTGTGAATTTTATTTATTTTTTATTACGCAAATAATATTTACTAATTTTTGTGTCCTAACTATGTACCATAAGTAATTTAGGATCAAATTATCAAATTAAATGTATGTTAATTATATGTATACATTCCCTTTTTCAAAGTTGTCTCAAATTTTAGAAGGAATCTCAATTGGGAAACAACATTTAGAACTTTTAGTGGAGCAAATTCTAGACTACAGTGCTTAAGAAGATGATGATATTGTCGCTGTGGGTTTGTATATTGTTTTTATAGGATCAGATTTGCTTTTTGGGGCCAGTATACCTAACTGCATATAAGATAAATATAAGCAAAGAGGTATAATACATATACATACTTATACATACTTATACTCATATGGAATGCTCTCCATGTATGGTAAACATTCGTATTGTATTAAGTGACGGTACTACTTACACAGTAAAAACTCTGTGCTGTGACATAACACATGACAGTGCTCCTGATCCTGATGGCAATCTAAACTAAAGCGAAAGGGAGAATGGGCCACCTGTTGTCTTTTACTTTGCTTTGCTTTTACGTTATTAAATACACTGACTCTCTCTATTAGTATTTACAAATCTGTTCATTTTAGTACTACATAACTTAACTAATTTTATCTGCATACATTGCACGTGCAGCAAATATGTAGAATTTCCATTAACTGAAATTACAAAGTAAATTTTGGGGATTTTTTTTAGATATTTACAATTTGTTTAGAAATAATTTTATTTAAAAATTAAAATTCAGTGATAAGTCACAAAAACGGAATTTTAATCCGTTTTTCAGGTATTTTTATTTTTTATAATACAATACGTTACATTAATATGGACATTAAGTTTATGTAAATATTCATAGGCTTAGCTATGGTAATGAATGGATGCTTAAATTTTGCTTATAATCTAAGGAAGTGTCTTAAACATAACTTAGTCAGCTGTAAGTATAACAATAGCGTAATTAGTTCACCATACATTTTGAAAGTGGCATCCAGTAAATTAGTATGTGTGTTAGCAAGTATTAGCTATCGCTCCTTCTTAGGTTGTCCACAGTTTCTGAAATTCTTTGGCCTAAGTGGCCGTTCAGTGTAATCTCCAAAATATTTATTAGAAAGTGGAAATGAATATCTAAGTCCTTCTTTTGAATGGTCATGAAAAATTCTGTTGCTCGTTCAGATGATGTACGCTGACTCTGCAAATATTTAAAAAAAAATGCCCAATGTTATTCTACGTATATACTGGGATAATTTAAGATTTTACTGATATATATCTTACCATAATAACTTCTCGTTCGTCCATACTTATTATACTTTTTTCAATACAGCGAAGTAATATTGACGACAAATTAGTCAAGTTATCTGCAAGGTATGCAATATTTTTCAGTATAGCCTTTTTGTGAATTGATGACATTTCTCCTGTTTGGCAAACTATTTTTTCAGATTCTGATAATCCTATAACTCTCAGTTATTCTATTAACACACGAAATGGTCACACCATGCAACAATAAAAATGAAGTTTATAGGTTCGTCTTATTTCTCAATGTAAAGATCTTTAGGTATCTGAATTAATGACTCCAGTTAAATAAAATCATACATCAATCTAACTAAGATACACATAATCTATATTTTAAAATTAGATTATGAATTCTTTTAGCGAACTGAGCAAAACTTTACAGTGTTGAAATTTAAAACAATAACAAATATTAAACACAATTATCACGAGGTTTTCCTTGTTTCAATTTAATTATATACGTTGCAAATTCTACTATACTGTGTGGTTTGTTTTCGGTCAACATCAGCAAAAGCGATAATAAAATTGTCATTTCAATGTATTTGCAATAATGCTTTACCTAAAATGTTATAGGGCTAATCTTACAAAACCATTCATGATGAGACACATTTATTGACATAAGTATACTACAAGCAACATTCATATTATTCCTTGTGTATCTATATAAAGTATACATTAAATGGTACTGTGTATACAGAAACAGAAATTATAATTCCTTATATTTAATATAACTCAGCATTGATGCAATATATATTGAACATAATGCGTATAAACAGTGCATTAGGGTTTAGTCTTATAAATTAACTACGATGAAACAGGGAATGCACACTAAAGTAGACGCAGAGAGCAAAGCGGAGGGATAAACGGGAGGAAAGGCAAAGGATTTCATTCCACTTGAATTACATCACAATATTAATATTTGTCATTGTTATCTGTAAAGCAGGAAAGCAGAATAAATCCTCTCCAATATTCTATTCTGTACTACATACATACTATATACCTAAGTGTGTATTGTATTCTGTTGTGTATTTCCTTTATAAATGTTTTCCTATATTCGTCCACACAAAATATGTACAAACACATACAAATACATCCATATACATAATAGTATTTCAAATGTAATCAGCTACTTCCCAGTTTGTATGTGTACAGTAAATAATAGTCCATGTAGTGAAGTAATAGTGAAAGTATGTCAAATTTTCTGCATGCAATTTCTGTACATGGACTGCAATGCCATAGCAATTCCTTTCATACTTAAGTAAGTGACATGACAGTACATAGAAAAGACTAAAACGAAGAAGCATTCTCTTTATACATACAAGATACAATGTATGTACAGTGAACTCAAATTTATATGATGTATTGTATAATAGTATATGTACTAAATATTGTGCATTACTTATAGTGCTCTATATAAATACTTAAGATAGGTATATAGATTATAATGGCATGTCTTTCAATCTTGGTAATTAATTAGCTCTCCTGTCAAGTCGTAGCAGTAGCTACTATATGATAGTATCTCCAGGCTATTCTGTTTTGTTCTGAAGCTGGAACATTCATAAAACAAGTAGCATGTATATCTGTTAACTAAAACTTACTTTTACTAGTTTCGTACATGTACAATAGCACATATTATAAAATAACAACTAAAGTTGAGCGGCACGAGATTTCTCTTTCGCTCAGTATTCCATTTTCGTCTTAATAGTATGTGCGTATTACATGATATAGGCTAAAATAGAGCGTAACCTCCAGATTCATCTTAAAATGATGTACTACATAATATATAGGAAGAAACATTATATTATAAATACTAATAAAACAACAATGAATTAGCAACACTGCAAATACAACTATATAGACACTATTTTCAATACAATATATAGTTTCTACTCTTTATTTATTGTGGAGACTCTCATAAGCATTTGCCTCATATGGTATCATATTTTTTAGATCTGCTGGACAAAACATAGGATATTTTTGAGACTTTTTCTTTTTCCTGTAAATATTAAAATTTCCTTTTTTGGGGAAAGTGGTGCCATTTTCGCAAAATTTTAGAAAAGTAATATCTAAAATGATGGAAAACTTATGAATGTAATGCTAATTTAATGAAAGGAAAACTAATTTTTTAGCCTGAAAATAATTTTATGACCTTTTAAGTTTTAGTGTTTCTGTTCTTAAACCCCATTACCGAATGGGATCTATCAATTTGCAAAGCGATGCTCTAAAATTGAATAAAATCAGGCACTCTAGGTATTGGTAGCAGATCTGGAAGTACATAATGCTACACACGATGCTAAATATAACTACGAACCACCCTATACAAAATGTCCGAAGGTTCTAGTTCATATTATCATAGCAAATAAGTAATATAAGGACGATTCACTGTAAAAACTTACAGAAGAATGTGTACTTTTACTTAAGCAAGTTAAGATAAGTTAGTTAGAGTAATTTCGCTTTCATTATGCTTTTTTTTAGTGTTATACTTGCAGTGTTATAAGATGTATATGTGTAAATGTAGGTATATAGTAGTATTAGAGAACTCTTTTGTTGTAATTCTATTGAATTGAGAAAGTTTTCTTGGAAGGAGAAAGAAAGTGAAATGAAAAAAATCCGCAGTCGTTTCAGTCTTGTTAATGGGACACTACTGTTTGTACTATGAACTATGAACTATTTATGTAATAGTAAATAAATAACAAAACATCAAATCAACAATTGAACGAAACAACTTCGTCCCATCTTCCATGGGAGTCTGTGACCCCCTCTACTTTCATTTCATTCAATTCCTCCTCTTTTGTAGTCTATTGCATTGTGTCCCTGTATCTAATTACTTAATTATTCCTATCCCTTCTAGCCATCCCTTTGTTTGCGTTTGTTGATCTGAATAAAGTCTAAATGTCATACAGTACAGAGTATTGTATTTGCGTACACTCAAAATATTTCTCTATATAATGTTCTGTAAGTAGATAAATACATTCTCACTTATTATATTGTTCTGTATTGCATTTATGTATAAATTTCTAAATCCAAGTCCAAATCCAACTTAACTTTGGATGTGTTCCAGTTCCAGGCCAGGCCAGGGAAGCCCTGAGCAGAGCAGTGCAGGGTATTAATAATTTATCGAGATAAAGAGGCTCCGTTTCCCCAGGCGAGTATCTGTACCTGTCATGTGTGCCTCAGCAAACCAATACATTAAACTGACTGACACGCGACGGGCCCTTGTGATGTGGAGATCACTCACTTCAACTAGATCACTTATACAATATTACATAATGTATCTTAATGCTATCTCTATCTGTATATATATATATACGTATATCCGAATCTATATTTTCTACAGCTTAAATTGCTATATGGAAAATAAAATATCTATTTCTCCATACGAAGCATATAATATGACACAAGACACAAGATATGGATTTACTATTAGTAAATGTATTTCCATTTGCAATGTACTTTATTGAAGTAGTTACCTACCTTAAGCACGGGCATCCAGAATATTGAAAGTTCAAATCTCTTCAAAATTATATTTTTAAATTTATTTCTGCAAGATAAAGGACATTATTTTTATTTACGATACGAACGAAATAGAAATTATTTACAAATGCTGACAGGTTGTATCGAGGCGTTTTATTTTTGAATGATACAAGCATGCAATGCTATCAAATTTTAGTCTTCTTTATTAAGATTTTCAAAAATCTAGATTCAAAATTCTATTTTTTGTTGGTGTATATACTTATTTTATAAAAAATTAAATCTGGATTTCTGAAAAATTAATTTACTAATCTCGGAACAAGAAAAGTATCAAATACGACTTTACATCTATTTTTGGCCGCCTGACATAAAGTACCATTTTATCTCCCTTTTTCTTTACCTTTTCTCAAAATATGTCACAGAATCTGCATCTACAACGTAGATAAAATAAAAAATGTGGGAGCAGATCATTAAAATATATAAATTCGTACAATACAATAGGTCCCAAGGTAGATAGTACAAATAGATGGATACTTGAAGTGTTTAACTAATGTGGTACCAAGCTAAAGTAGTTTAAGTGGATTTAGGATAAATAGAAATATAAGTACCCTGGTTCTGGTTTGGGCTGGTTTGGTGTTGGATGCTTTAGCTGTATAATATTGTATTCTAAAGGTGGAGACTTAAAGACTGTATATTATAGAACAGATGCTAGGTCGATGGGTGGAAATAGATCATAAAATATAAATGCATGTAAAATGTGTATCCCGGAGCCAAACCAAAAAGACCAGATCAAACCAACCAAGGCAAATAAAACCGCGGGCTCTAATGCAGACATATTTATATTGCGTTTGCAGTGATTCAATTCAGCTACTGGAGTAAAGAACAGATACCTTCCTATGTACTATGTACTATGACTATTAGCCCGTAATTCCATTCTGAACTCAGCTCTGTCGAATTTGTTTGATGCTCCGAGAGGATTTTCCTTTAATTATACATGAAACGAAAACTCTCTCTTTTAGCTTCCTATTTACTAATACTCTACCCACTTTTTGAAACTATGGTAGACAACGGGATATAAAATATAGTATTTAATAGTCCTGGGATGTCTCTATTACTTAAGAGTTTCTAATACTATCTGTACTTTACTTCTTTAGATTTAGCTTATAGTTACATAAATTGGGATGCTTATAGTTGGCAACTCTGCGGATTTCCATTATTTATTTAAAAATTCATTTCCCTTGGGCAAAAGTCTGACAAGAGAATGATTTTTGTTTAATTTGTCATTGTCATGCCGTGTTATAATCAACACACAATTTATTAACATGAACAGCATCACAGCACAGTTCTTTACACTTTTATTCCGGAAAATGAACATCCAAACTAAATTCTACGACATAAAAAAGGGAATATCGTCACATTTCTGTATCTGCAATAATATAATATTTTTTGTTTATTATATTTCTAAGAATATTAATTGAATGGATAAGAAACAGAGCATTTTCTTAATATTTTGTTTTCTCAATAATTCTAAGATTCTTTGCACACAAATAATTACTATAATGATTGTTGTCTCTTCCGAATTTGCTGTAGATGCCATTTCCCGAATCTCAATGTTGTAATTGAATATTATCAGGCAATTTTGTGCATTACATTACATTACGTCACTTGAACTGAGCTATTGCATTGCACCCTCGATCAGAATTAGATTAATACCAAAATACCATTAATACACGGAATATTAGTTCATATTGGCTATTCTGGTTTGCAAAAACAGAATTCACAAATATGGTAAATGTAAAAATGTGTAAAAAATCATATTTCTTGTTTCAATAGTTAATATTTTACAGTTTTGGGCAGATTTAGGAATAAAAACTTTTGAAATGAAATCCAATGATATGCAATTCTTCGTCTTATGCTCCATTATGGCGAAATTAATAAAATTAGTTATTACATAATGGTATATCTAAAGATTTTATTGAGCTATACAGACGAGGGTATTAATGTAAGCTATAAATATTTTAGTGTTTTCACTTCACTTCCCCAAACATCATCCGTAGGCTAAATTTTATCCCTGAATGGTTGTAGGACATTTTGACGTATTGAGATGTCAACTTTTCCCGTTTTCCTAGGTAAATAGGTTAGTTTTTATTTCAGCAGAATGAATCTTTAGTTCCCATTCAGCATTTGCACTTAAGCATAAGGATTTTATTGAGAAATTTCATTTCATTTGGGTGCTTGGGTTTGCCTGGTGGGTGGGAGGTTGACTTTCTCTTCAGTTTTAACTGAAGTCATCAAAATTTTGTGTGTACCTTTATTTTTATGAGCACTCTACAAATACACTTATTCATTCTACAGATATATGATTTTATTTGTACTACAAATATTGTCTATAGACAGCTTACCGTGTTTTTTCAATTAGCTCTCGAGGGTTTGTGTTAACTTTGTGTGTGTGAAAATTTATATTATAAATTATAGCTAATTTAGCATTTAGGGATTTATATAGGGATAGCGTCACAAATTGCCTTACTATTTAAATCAAATATTAAGCATTGATAAGGATTTTGTTGGAAATTTTCTCCAGATCTCTCTTGAAAATATTTATCAAAATTTCTTGGGCTAAAATTAGTTTAAAATTTTGTAAAATTTTAAACCCCACGTGAGTTTAGTTGAGAATTTACGGTATGAAAGTACATATACTATGGATAACATTATTTATGTAGGTAGGTAGGTAGTCCATTCCAGTAAATAAGTAAAGTATGTCTCCACCGTTAGCCTAAAGTAGGTTTGGCATGCCTGGGCTGGCCTGAAGGCCCTAGAAATTGAAGTGGCACTTTTGTATTTATGATTCGTTTTAGAACTGTTCCAGGTACCTGTGTTAGATTCCCTAATAGTTTTCAGACTCTCTCCATCTCTCTTATGTTTACTACTGCGAGTACAATCGATTTAGTTAGTGTCCTGTCCTGTGCTGTCCTGCACTATCCTATGCACTATGTACTAGTACTATTACTGTTATAAATGACGACAGTAGTTAACAGTAAAACAAACACCAAATCCGAATGCTTTTGAACGGATGAGTTGAGTTGACTCTTCTGGAGTTGACGAGAAACTTTATTTGCCATCATCATTTCAGGTTCACTCACTCTTTCACAACCCGCACGAGAATAAAATCCACTTCCTTTCATTTCTGCTCCACTATCTCTTCCTCCAATCATACCAATAAACATCCCAAGTACTTACCAATCATCTCTCTCTTCTCTGTTGGATCTGGAGATGATTTCATATTCCATTAACCTCCTCTTTCAATTTACTGCCAACAAATTCTCTATCAAGCTGTCCATCTGGAATCTACATTCATTCTACTATCTGTAGTACACTTTTTCCAGTAGAAATCACATTTTGCATTGTCTACAGCAATATTACATGTAATTACATGCGCTTGGTTGCTAAAATAGACTTTACAATATTACAATGCTAATTACAATTTCTGCACATACATTTATAATTGCAGAAATGCTGTAGAACGCGTAATTTACAGTATCTTTGCTTATATAATCAAAATATCTAACACAACTTCCTTTTTAAAATGCAAAATACTATCTAATACAACTTTCTATTTAGAATGCATAGTGACTATCATTACCCAACGTTTTTCTTCCATGCAACATACTTAACATATTCATGTTCTATATTTTACTGTAGCAGTGATGTAAATATAGAATTGTGATAGGTTAGGTATTCTGAATTCGAAATTTTTGCAAAAAATATAATTGCAAATAATTTTTGCAAAAAATATCACCAATTAGTAATTTTGTAAGTTTCCAAATAATAATTACTATATAAAAAAGATAAGTAGATCGTTTAGTGGATTGTTTCTCCCTTTTGCGGTATTTACAGTGCAATTAGTGCAGAATGTTCATTAAGCCAAACTATTCATATATGTAGGTAGGTAAATATGTATGTGGAAGGAATTTGTGGAGAAAACACCAATCTCCCTATTTTGCTTTGTAGGCCACATAAACTGAATCGGAGCACCTGTCTCTTGCTTCATTTATTATGAATAAAACAAACGGGAAAGTTGACTAATGCAGTTTTAGTTAGTTGTTTGACCTATTTACCTATCCTGATTTTGCAAAACAAAACAGTCTGCAGGAATATCAGGAAAAAATGTAAAACATTTTGATTTAACATTTATTTATGCTTAAATCTTTACAAACAGTTTTAATATCTGTATATAAAATATGTAGGTAAGATTATATTATGTTGGGCTATTTTTGCATGTATCATGTTTGAAAGGGTTTGAAAAGTCTCGCTCGTGTAACTGTAACTGTACCAAAGAATAATAAATGATTACACGAAATTCATTTTCGAACTTTTTACGGTAGTAGAAGTTGAGCTACTTAAGCTGCAGAATTTGCCCTACATTTCAGCAAACATTTTCCATATAAAGTGTGCAGATAATAATATCATACATGTAGTAAATAAAAATATGTTTTAAGGTGCATATATATTCGCACATAATATAAGGTGCTTTATGTTCTATATTTTATGTACAATATTCAGGGCCCGGACATTTACTTATTTCACATATTTTGGCAAAAACTTTAAAAATGGGGAACTTATGTGCGAAAAAAATTTAATTTGCTGTTTTGAATAAACCTTGTTCAAAGGAAAGTTTTCAAAAAAATGTTTACTTATTTATTATTGTAAAATTAGACCACAATTTTAAATATTTAAGAGTCAAAAATGTTCGATCTAAAGTAACCGGGCTTAAATGTCATTTCTACTCATTTAAGCTGTGTTTTAAAGCCAGTTTAAAATTTTCTGTACACTGTATTTATTACAATTATTCTATCAATCTATTAGGTACAGTATTGGCAAAGCCATCAGTCTTGTTAATAATAACTCATGTTAATAAATAGTTACTCAATTAATTATGTTGAACATTCATGTAGGGGAGATGCTGCAATATTTAGGATTAACAAAATCTTACAATTTAATAACTAAATATCCAAGCCCTGGCAATATATAATGTGCAGAAAATATTAGTATATTTGTATGATGCGATGCGAGGAATTTTTATTTATGTATTTTATTCGTTAAAACTTTCATCATTCCCTTTAGCCTCGTTCTTCTTCCTATTTCACTTTAAGTTGGCTTCTTTCTTAGAAACTGTAGGCTGTAGGTGTACTGTACTCGTCTGCTGTACTGTACTGTGAATACATTTATACTTATATACTTTCGTAGTCGCACTTAAGCCGAGAATACTAAACTAGTAAAGTGGACTAATCTCCTTTCGGTATCTCTGCAGCGTAGAGCTTTTCGTCTTAAGCACTAAAGTTGAACAGTTACACACTTAACTCTAACACTTATGTATATAAGGGACTTTCCTACCTTTAGATATACATATTAATGTACCTATACCTATAAATAGTATAGAAAAGTCCACATACTTACTTTAGTTAAGTGAATAACTAACTAAAACTAACTGTCTAAGTAAGAAGAAACATTTCTTATTCTTTCCATTCAATTCTAACTTGGCTTGGAACATAAAACAACACATCGCTAGACTTATTTACTAGAGGTGGAGGTGGAGTGGAATCCCATATAAATGTAGTTATAACAAATACATATGTAAATGTACAGTTGAATGAATTATTACCAGCGAAGCTGGATATGCTTTCGTACAGTCAGTCCGTCCGTCCGTCCGTCTGTCCGTCCGTCTGTCCGT
>JAQFYC010003441.1:0-20749 GCA_034694165.1 Tomocerus mixtus
TGAGAGTGAGAGAAAGAGTAAGGGAAGAAGCCAAAGCCAAACCAAGCAACGACCCGTGCTCTAATTGACCTCCTTGTTATATGCTGCATGTATTTGTAGATACCACACCACAAGAGAGTGAGTGAGAGGAACATATGTACTTTGGGGAAAATATCCTATCTCTTATAACATGTATGTACATATACCTCTGTTACATATAAAATGCAACTTGTAAAAGTAGTTCTATATTTTTTGCAGGAAATCGTGTCTGTGTATTTTTCTATAGGGACAATACCTTATATCTGTAAATGCATGCAGGATATACAATATTATAGCTAACACACTTAAGCTTTTTTCGCAAACATCTTTCCTCTTATCCTGGAGCTAATCGTAAGCTATATGTATATAAGGTAGGTGAAGTGCAGTACAGTGCAGATATTATAAAGTAGCTCATATATGGTAGGCTATAGTACCCAAGGCTATAATATTCTATGTAGGCAGGTTGGAAACTGGCCTATTACTATTTCCATTACCCATTCCCTATTTCAAAGCATTCATAATACTAATGCGTATACGTCCCTATATAGTAATATCATTTCCTTTTATTTTTATATGAGAGACATTTCGCGAGTCCCTTGCCTGACTTGACTTGTATGTCTCTTCTATTCTGTTATGTAGAACTCAAACTAATGTGCAATTCGCATATGGGAAAATAAAGTGAAGAGCGGAAGGCACACATATTGGGAGAGATTGAGGATATTATGATACGTATTTAGCATTATAGCAGGGCTTTCCCTTGATTTCAGTTCAACGCTTCAAAGTCAATGTGTCGGGTATTTGTATACATGAATCGGGATGTTTGTGTGTTGTGTAATGGGAAAACAAAATACTATGTGTGTAATAAACAGTAACGCAGCACATAAAGTACCATGTATAAGTAAACTAGTAAGTAGTATTGCATGTGTGTATATTTATTTTATATGCAGCATTATGATATGGTTATCGTTATGTATTTATTTATGGATTATGCTTACAAGAATTTCTTGCATGCATATGTATGTAAGTGTACTTATTCCAAGTGTTTCTTTGCATAGAGTGAAGAAAATAAGTAGACAAACCAGCTTTTGTAGAAATAAATGCAAAAAGTCATTATCGCGTTATTCCTCTCAGAAACATAGACTATATCAACAAGTTTCGTAACAAGATAATTAACTAGGCTACATTTTCACATGTAAAATCTGGTACTACAGAAATGTATTCTTTATTATCTTTTACTCTACAAATATTTATTGATAATAATTTATCCTTTTTTACGATCACATTTTGTTTTTCGACTAAAATTAATGATGATTGTTATTTCATTCTTTGCAGTTGCCATCTGAAGAAGTAGTGTCATCCTGTGGTGAGTCACCGTGAAGAAATTATTGCTACGGGTTTAGCAAACGTCCGTGCCAACCCATTATTACAATTCTTTATCAACTAGTGAAAGCTGCTTTCTCCTTGAATTAAGGTTTGTAAAATAATATTATAACTAAAATTCAACAAAATCGTTAGCAATCGAATTAACTTAGCATACACATTTCTCTGACAAGTGTACTTATCTTCTACAAGCATAAATATAAAGTAGTAGATATATAATTTCAATATAATAACATGTGCATACATAAGTACTATTACTACCAATTATGCTACAGGGTAGTAAATAAATAAATATTTGTAAGAGAAAAGTGCAGATCCTGTCGAGGAGGTGGAAGGAAATGATTTGAAAGCACGTTTCATTCCACTAGCGTATTTTCAAGGATTTTTTGAGCATTAAGTACTTTTACGCATTGCATGGAAGGTTACTACTTTGCAGAGGCTCGTAAATGTGTAAAGCGAACTCTTCAAAAATGTACATATGTGAAAAGGAAGATTAAACGGAAGGAGAAGAGGAGCAACCTGCTATTTTATTCTACTACCGCTATACATACATATCTACATAAGTACTTACTAGTTACCTACGTATATACATATATGCTAAAGCTACGTCTACAGCTGGATCTGGATTACTTTTACACTTGACGTATCTCTAGCTAAGTATATACTTTCGTAGTATTAGTATTAAACTGCATAGGGAGATAGA
Organism: Tomocerus mixtus; assembly: GCA_034694165.1. Classification (NCBI taxonomy): domain Eukaryota; kingdom Metazoa; phylum Arthropoda; class Collembola; order Entomobryomorpha; family Tomoceridae; genus Tomocerus; species Tomocerus mixtus. The sequence continues at coordinate 2,102 of JAQFYC010003441.1, forward strand.
TAGACAGGGTAAGTCAAGTGAAGGCGAGGCTGGCTGGGTTCATGTACCTCTCTCTGGAGTGTGGTTCGAAAAGTAGACTTTACTTCACTTTAGTTCAAAGTTTGTAGTTTCTAGTAATATCCAGAGCAGAAATGTGTAAAATGGATGTATCTAGTAAAGGTACCTAAATATACGTAACTTTAACATAGACAGAGCTACCTATTTCATGTAGGTACTACTTACTGTATATATTTAATGGATGAGTAGCATAGAGATAGAGAGTTCAGTTCACTTCTTCCTTGTCTACGTAGGTATCTCTGTCTGACTCAACTGAACTGAACGTCACTTTTGATTCCCTGCAGCCAGAGAAGACGAATTTAGGTCCTTTCTGATGAATAGTACTAGTATAGACTTATCCTTGATATCCTAACATCACTAGAACTAGAACACACGCCTACAACAATCTGTAAACTGTAGCAGTAGCAGTACTGCAGGACAGGACTGCATGATAGCCCACGCACAGAATGTTACAAAGAATCAAGTTGAATCTATATTATACCTATATGTAAATACTAAATAGGTATATATATAGATATAATGCATATTTATATAAGAACAGTATCTAGTATATGAATTACTTATCTGTATGAATAAACTTATTCTATATAGCTTATCGTTAACAAGGCTTAAATTTAGTTTGAGTTGAATTGGTTTGGATTCAAGTTGGATTGGGATCTTTAGAGACGGAATATCTACTCACTCTACGACATAATATGTATTACTGTGTAACCTAATGTTGTAAAAGCCTTTGCAAATATATTTACTGCTCGTATCTGTATATGTGTAGTATGAACCTACTGCATCTACTTGTACTCTGTTATCCTTAACCCTTTTTCTTCAAATCTGGATCTGGAATCGAGTTTGCCCGTAGTATATTTAATATATGAAATATTACAGTTATACTACTGATTTATGTATGTAAATATATATATTTCGTATCCTAAATACATATGCTTTTTATGTCTACAGATAAAACAGCGTTTAGTATGTACTTAGGTACTTAATTATAGAAAAAAGTTTGAATACCTATACGTATTTATGTGTATGTGACATAGAAATAGAGTTCTGTCGAGATACAACAAGAGATACTGTTAGATGTCCAAATTAAAGAATCTACTAGTTGTGCAGTACATCAATAGGCACATAAATATATGTATTCTTCTATAGGATATACAGATATTCGCTTAAATTCCCAACTTCCCAAATTTATGGATATACAGATATATAAATAGCTTAGACTAGGGTATTAATATGTAGCTAGAGTAAGAGAAATATAGGAAAGCTTTCACTCGGTAGGAGATACAGTTTCATTATCACATGCTGTGACAATTTATACATGTCAGACTAGTTTGCCCTCGTTATGTTCTCTTGATTGCGTTGGATTGCATTGCTTTCGATTGGCTCTCTTCTTATGTAGGCTAACTCTAACTCACTCACGATCACAATTCTAGGCTTTTATGTATTACCTAAGTATTACCTTGTATTTTCGGATTTTATATTTTAGTATAATTCTAGATAGGTATTCTTGGAATCCCTACTATTTAAATACACATGCATATATTTATAGTGGTATAATATGAACTTGTAGGTATAAGGGTGTAACCTCATTTTTTTACAACCATAATGTAGCTTTTTACTGTAATTTTTTATCATTGAACTTATTTTATTGATCAATTTTTAAAGGAAGAGACACAACTATTTGTCTAAAAACGAAAATATTTCATAATTTAAAAATTATTTACACTTTGCATGAAAGTATGAATCTATATAGAACCTGTAGATATAAAAATTTATAGAATTAATTCTGTTAGCAGAAAATATTAAAAAGGTTTGCAAGTCCTGAATTCCCTAAGTTGTATTTTCTAAATATTTATCTATAGTAGACAAGAATCTATGTGAGTTTGAGAAGTTGCAATGGCAAAAGGCATATAGAAAGTCGGTAGTGGTTTGGTTTGGCTTGACTTGACTTTAGCCACATAACATGTAGTATTTAGGCACAATAAAATAAAGCAAAAAGAAACACGAGAAAAAGACTTTGGCTACATGGCAGGGAAAAGGTAATCCAAAAGTAAACCTAAACTAACTAAAAGGAAAAAGGATCTTTTCCAAGGAGATGAGGGTTACTTGCTTGATTCCTAGTTCCTACCGTCTACTGTGTAGTAAAAAGAAAAGAAAGAAATGAATGGCAGACATTTCCTTTTCCTATTTCCTTTGCAAGCCAATGTTTTTCTCAGTCAGTTGTAAAAAGTTGAGTCAAAGTAAAGCAAAAGGGGCAAGAAAAGACAGGAAAAGTCAATGCAAGTCGACTTTGCTAACTCTCCGTTTAGCTTCAGCAGAATTGTAGCATTTTCTTTTGAAAAGCTACGTTAGTTGAATGAACGGACACAAAAATAAAAGAGTGCACCTGTACCTTATACCTAAGTTAACTTAAGTGAGTGATTCCTGCAAATTTCAAAAGCGTTGCAAGCAAACAGTTGCACTAATAGCACTCAACTGACTCTCTCTTCCTCTCCTTCTTGTTGACTTTACCCAATCGAAGTGAAAAAGGAGAAAGTAAAGAACACTGAACTGAAAACTACATAAGATTCTCAATTACTATACTTAAACCTCGAGGAAAGGTGCTTATACTTTTTGGTATACAACATCTATGGCGTATACTTAACTTTGTTTAACCTTGGAACAGGAAAAAATACACTATACACATGTACAAAGTAAACTGTAACTTATTTTTCGAAAATAATATTCTTAGCATACCTGCTCAACAGATATTTTCCCTTAAGTACAAAAAAACTACATCTGTAAGTATTAAGTATGTATACAGATACTAATTTTCTAGAGGATAAAGTAAAGAATGAGTTAAAGAAGGAAAAAGTGCAGAAAAAGAACACTACTTTTTCTTTACGCTAATCCTGTAGATACGCACTTGCCTCTTAAGTCTCTCTTAAGTATCCAATGCAAGGATTCTCAATCTTCTTGTACATTTCTACTTGTCTTTTCAGACGGATCATTCTACTTACAATATACAACATACCTTATATCACTCTAGCAATAATATAAGCAGGTACAAATATCGTGGAAGAAAACCAGGATATTTAATTCTTTGGTAATGCAGCCTGACCTCAATTCGTAAAGTATTATGTTAAAGAGTTCCTCGAAAATTGATCCATTATTTTAGCACATTTTTGGCCAGAAGTGGTTATTAGGTAATATTACACTCAATACTAAAGGTATAGTTAATTCATATATTATCTGTATTTGCCTACACTTAGCAAAACATTTAGAGTGCATACCGGAAGACAAGCCAAGCCAACGGCCTTCTTAACTTGCTTTTTCCAAAATCTTATAAAACTGGGTATATAAACATTTTGAAGGTAGATACATATTTCTTCTACTAAATGCACTATAGCTACTCGTGTGTATAGTGTATATACAAATAGTATACCATCATAGAAACATAACACACTTCCCTTGCACTTAAGAGATATATTTTAGTATCAAAAGTCTGTAGTCGCATCTCGAAACAAAACAAAAGAGGAAAACAGTGAAAATAACTTGGACTGAACTGAAACTCGACTCAACTCTCTCTCTCTCCACTTGCTTTCTATTCTCTTGGCAAACACAAACAACCAAACAGGTGTTTCCATTTGAAATGCTAGGATGTACAGTATTTGATTTAAATTTCATTTGTGTTTGTTTGTTTACGTTCCACTTTCTCTTCTCGATCTTATCAAGCAGTCAATTCAATCCGAAACTAAACATAGAACAGCAGGTGGAGCTTTATACAAAGTTCCCATGTACCTTACTACTACTATATTACTCCACTTTAGTGTGGGATAAGAATTATAATGTATTACAAACACTATAGCTATACTTTTCTAAACTTATAACCTTCAAAACACGTAAGCCCAACTAATTACATCTTAAAATTATTACGAGTACTACAAGTACATGTGCTAAAATATTATTTATATGCAAAAAATCAAAATTCCACAGCATAAAATTGCCCATCTGTATTTTAAAAAGATTTGAAGCTGTACTGTGTGTGTAATACAGATGGAGAGAGAATGGAATAAGAAAATAAGGGATATTTGAGTAAAATAGAGTAAAATAGAGTAAACTTGAGTGCATGTAGTATGTAGAAGGAGTAAAAGTGAGGGAGGGAGGAATAAAAGCATTGAGACGAAGGAAATAAAAATGCCGCCTGTGATTTAGCCTTATGGCAGTTCCTTTTCTTGGTTTGGAAGTAGAATTGACTCGAATCTGGATTTTGCCGATCCTCATCCTCATCCTCGTCATAACTAGTTCATTCTAGGACGTGGAGAGAAGTCAAAATTTAATTATAGCCTATGTGCTTCTCTTTCTCTATTGTAAGTAAGTATTGGTTTCTGTGCTGGTGGGTGCTCTAGGCTGTCGGTCGCTCTCACTCGATTCTTTCTTTCAAGTTTCCTTTACAAGGCACTTACCTTACTTGCTAAGCTACTATATAAGTAAGTTAGGTTACATTTAGTCTATTGTATTTTAGGTATTATACTTATTTATTGGCATATACTGTACTTACATAGTATAAATGTATTTACAGACACAGATACGCTATGTATGTATTTTTCTTAACTTGACTTCACTTTAGCTATTGTACTATTTACTATAAAGCTACAGCGACTACAGCCTCCGCAAAAAATTCAAGGTACAAATATTACGGTGCTTTCTTTCGATTCTTTTCTACTTATGTCCTTAAGTGTGCAATTTTTAGTGTAAAAATAGTATATGTACGTATGTCGCTTAATATTTCGCTCTTATGTAAGTAAGTACCTACTACTTTGTATGTAGCAGCATGTAATAGTAATAAGTAAATATCTTGCACCTTTTCCTTTCTACTGTATTGTACGTACCTTGTCCGTTTCCTATCCTGATATATATTTTAGGTATTGGTTGCCATTGCTATTGCTATTGCTAGCAGGGAAAAGAAAATCGAATCTGATCTGCCGTTGTCGTCTTGTGACGAAAAAAAATAAAAAAGCATATCTACTTCTGCAGAAAAGAGCGAGACAGACGTTAGCTGAGAATATGTAGGTAAATACATAGGTAGTAGTACATAGTAGTAGTGATACAATACTCGTGGGGTTTCCATCTCCATCCTTTTACTTGCTTTTGCCTTTACTTTTACTTACTGCTTACTGCTTACCTTAAGTGTATTATATGTAAGTAGTATGAGTACAGATATACTTAAACATAATATTAAATCACATTATACTGTAGATAGGTAACTATGAACTGTTTTGCTCACTCTGGTCTGCAGACCCAAGTCTAGTATGTACATATAAACATACATAGATAAAATGTGGACGATAAGATCAGTCAACTCAGCTTCCAATAATATTCCTTAGAGTTGAAGTGAAGTTGCAATATTATTGAGTTGTGACTTGAGTTGGAGTTGAGTCGACTGTTGCTGACTGAGTTCAGACTTTCAGACTCGGAAAAAGTAAAGGATAAATGTATTTAGTCACTCTACTCATTTCCGTTTAGTTTCCAACCTTTCCTTTACTGTACTACAAATACATACAACTACAGAGCTTGGTGGTTTGGTTTGGTTAGTTCGGCTCTATAGAAGAAAAAACCCGAAAACAGAGCATTAACACCTCGAGATGACTTTGAGTTGGAAATAAATGAAGTTTAGAAGGCTTTCGGCTTTTCCACTGTTTTATCTGTACTAAAAGTAAAGATAAATACTTAGTATACAGCACCTATTGCTAAGATCTTCTGGTCAGATCAGGGCTTTCCTCCTTTAATCTCATCTGACATTTTCTTTTACTTCACACTGTTAACTTAAGGCTTTTTGGGAAACTGAAGCTGATCAAAATGGATTTAAAGTTTCTCTTCTTTCGCACAAGAAATGGCAAAAATCCAATCTCTTTAAAAACAGTTAAGAGCTAAGGAACTTATCGCTATTTTTTCTTTCACATCCCAATGCAGTGTCTTTCTTTATATACTATAAATATGTATATAGGTACCAGTACTTTAAAACTAACACCGTTAATGAAAGTATTGCAATTTCAAGTGTACAAATATATAATACTCGTACATGTAAGAATTTATTATGCATTGCAATTTGGTAATATACGCTTTACGTTTAGTGAATTGGATTTGGATTGGTTTGCCTCTAGTATGTCACTATATTTTATTTGGCTGCAGGAAATGCTATGAACAATAAAAGTTAGGGCAGTAGTGTAAATTTGCACATCACAAAGCTTGCTGGAGCATCCTTGTACATGTATTTGCATAAATTGATTGAAATGGAAAGGATTGGGGCCTCGAGGTACATGCGATATAGCATAAGAACATATAAACTGTAATACTGTTACCAAATATTGTTTACTATAGGTAGTATATATTACTTTTCTGTGTATGTCATCTGCTACACAGAAGGAAAAAGTGAGGCAAGTAAGCTTAAAGCTTATGTTTACTATATATAGTAGTATGTGCTCAATATGTAGAGCATTACAGTGAAAAGAGGGAGATGAGATAGTGATCTATTTATATGGAAAATATTCTTTTGAGAGTAAATAGCGAAAGAGATCGTTTGAATATTTCTGAGACCAGAACCAGACTCGGTCACTCTCCGACTTGAGTAAGTCTGAATTCTGAATGCGTTATAAAAGTATGCAAAATAAAATAATTCAATACCCATATGAACTATGAACAAATAAATGTATGCTTATGGGTATGTAGTCTATAGTAAGTGTGTTAGTACTACTATGTATATTATATTATATAGTAATGTAGGTTGGGCTTGTGCTTGGGACTAGTTATTTTATTATGTATAGGGAAATGACTTTGAATGGAATAAATTCAAGTTAACTCCCATCACATCCACACACTTCATAACATAATACATTCATACATCCTTCAATGCTACAAAGCAGAAAGGAAATGTTCCTCTTTTCTTCCTCGTGGATATGACATGTGCTTTTGTATTATTTGCAGTCTAGTCAAGTCTTCTAGTCTGCTTCAGTGTATATGTATGTGTGTGTGTGAATTGTATTATGCATACACATTTTCTTTCATGTAATGTGATGTTATGTGATGAAATGGGAGTGGGAGGGAAAGTAAAGTAAAGTAAAGCAAAGCTTTCCCTGCCTTACATTTACATTGCATTGCTTTGCCTCAAAATCTACACATCGATTTTCTACAATTCTGTTCTATACTCTCACAGTATACATAATATACAAATAGTATTACTAACTATAGAAATAAACTTTTATAATATATTAACATTAGTAAGTATAAGAAGAACAATTTTCTTTTCCTATAACTAACTGCGTGCTGAATTAAATGAAAAGTTTGTCCTATTCTGTATCACGTCGTCCGTGGACTAAACTAAGACTCTAATTCCGTTCCCTTTGCATTGCAATACATCTTTCCTTTCCTTAGCCTCTTGTTTATGGAGTTCCCTTTCCTTTTGTACAAATATCCTATTTATGCACACTAAGAGCTGTAATATTTAGTTTAGCAATATTTATGTATTTCTAAGTATGTGCGATATGGAAATGCAAACGAGTTCCCCTTTCTTTAAAGGTTGTCACGAATTTTCTGCTCTGTTTCAAAGAAAATTTGCTAACATTAAGTATAATACATATGTACAATACGAATACCATGTCAAGTAAATATTATAAATTGCTCTGCATTCAATTTAATGTAATTCCCTTAACTGAGCTGAACTTGTCTTCATTATTCCAGCGAGCTTGAGCAAGCGGATATGTCTATCCAAAACTTTTGCAATAGCAATAGCATAGAGTTAGAGTTAGGGAAGGGAAATAAATAAAACTAACATTTAATACGTTTAAACAATCCTGTAAAAGGAAATAGACAATTTTCATTTGTAAAATTGTACATAGGAAGTAGCGTAAACGTAAGTGTAAGTATTCATTGGCAATGAAGCAATTTTATGCTAAATATTATTAATATTTTGTCGGTTTCCATATTCATATTCATATTTTGAAAGTTTTTCTTATTCTTTGAATAATATTTGTACATAGTACAAGTAGCAGCAAATATTTTAGTACGTAGGAACAATCTAAGATATACTTTTCCTAAAAGCATTCGTATTTTATCAAAATAATAAAATGAAATGGAGAAAGCTGCAATACAGATATAAATATTGTTGACCTTATGGTATATTTCATAGAAATATAGCTTATAGTACATACATAATCTAGCTAAATGTGATTTATACAAATGTGTGTATATGTATAAGGTAAGTAAACTACTGTAGCATAAGTACCTACATATAATTTGATACAATCTTTGTATATTTATAAAGGAACTCGACCTTAGTGTGTAATTTTGCATATATGTAAAATATAGTTCGTATTTCGTATACTGTATTCACATTTCACATCACATCACATCACAATCAGCCTTGGGTTTTCTATTTCATTCCTCCTTCCTTCCGTCCTTCCTTCCCCTTAAGCATAATATTACTAACTGAAGTATGTACTTATATATATGCGTACATTTTTATGCATGGCAGTTTATTTTATTTCCTTTTCTTTTAAAGAGTTAGTTCCAGCTCCAGCTCTTTAGTTGACATGACTTTTGTCGACGTGAATATATTTTAAAGACATTACTTTATATCTTAATGCCTTGCTTCGGTCCGCTCTCTCTCTCTCTCTACTTTTATTTGAATGTTGAATATGAATGCTGAACTGAACTGAACTGAACTGAATTCCATTTGTAAATTAAGATTGCAAAGTGAAATATGCAAAACTATAACAAAAGAAATGAAATTCTTCAAAACCATCAACTTCACTAAACTCGAGGAAGTTCGTAGGTTCGTAAGTATATTATGAAATAAGGTAGCTATTGTAGACTAGGCATAGTTTCCATTTGTAGTGTAGGTAGTAGGTACTTAAAGAAAAGTTCATTTGTTGCATGCAGGGCAAAGGTAAAGGCAAAGCCAATAAAGTCAAACCAACTTGTATGTGTGTAAACGGAAAGAGTTCACTTTAGGTGCTCAAGATCTTATATTTCGGTAGAGACGAAGACAATAGAGAAAGAAGGCAAGAGGCGGACGTTAATTTGAACTTGATGTATTTCCTTTACATACGCATTCAGGTGAAGTATTAGATTTGCAACTGGAAATGTAAATTGCTACATGTCTGCTCTATATTCTTACGACTTTCTCCAAAAATATACAATCTAATGCATAATAGATGTCTGTCGAATGTGTAGATCTTGTGTTAAAAAGCTTCCTTCCATCTGACATACTACAATAGTCCTTATTATAGTAATTGCCCTGTCTCTTCCTACTTTATTATCACGTGTACATTTCTCTTTTACATTTAAAATTGGCATATATTTTCATCCTGAAAAGAAATACATTTAAAAAGTATTAAAACGAAAATAAATTCATTAAAATTACGTGTAAAGCTTGACTTTTGTCGGTTTATCCTTAAAAGTCAAGTTTACTTCCACTTTAGCCCATTGGTATTTCATTTGTTTAAATTGAGGAGGTTTTCCTTGGCTGTTTGCCTTTTAAAACAGCAAACTTCGACTGAAGTGTTGTATATAGAAGTTAATAATCCATGCCACATGTGAACTTTTGTATATTCACAGAGGAAGGGTCGCTTCCTCTTGTCTTTAGGTCTCTTTTGCCTGCTTCCTAAGTTTAGTCCTGATTGTAAGTTTTGAGATGGTTGTGGTCTAAGTTTTCGTTTGCGTCCCTATACCTAGTACAACATGTATCGTTACGATGAAATGCTATTCCCTTTATGCAAAGAGACAGATACAAAATGTTTTGAGTGTAGGAGGAAAGAAAAAGACAGTTCTTATTAGAGGAAGGTGTGGCAGAAATTTATGTCAAGTCTAACGAAACTGAAGTGAAGTAGAAGTAGACTTAAAGTATATAGAGACGAGTCGACTGAACACATTGAAGAAGTGAAGTGGAGGAACGTAACATAACGTAACATAACGTAACGTAAACGTAACGCAAAGTAACTTAAACTAAAGAAGCATGAAAGATATGGCTGAGGATTAGTTGCATAGTTTGCTTAGGTTTACCCAACCTCTTACATGCCATTTTCCGGTTCATGGTGTTTGACTTGTCCTGTCCTGTCTCTTCTTAAGTTTTCTTCAGGGGCAAATACTGCTAACACCATACACTTTATACACTCCACAAAAATACTGCACACTTTGACTTGACTTTGACTTAAACCTATTTATGTATATCTGTAGTATACCTATGTATACAGTACAACTTACAACTTAAAGGTAACTGAAAATTCTAGACTTTATGACAAAACTCAAAAGTATTTCGAGACAGTACATCAGAACCCTTGCTTTTTGCGACTTATTTACTTACTTACTGTATACTGTATAGAGAAAAGGTCTGAACGTCTCAACGTCTGAAGAAATGTATTTCTCACTTTATTCACATCACATCATACCAGACAAGATGCTACAGTTTCTACACTGTGCTATTATGTCACTCAGACCATACCAGGATAAAACTGAATCTAGATCTACATCTACTACAGTAGCATAGAGATAAATAGGAGATTCCGGATAGAATCTAGTTAAAGTTTGTAAAAGGTTCTCTAGTTTATGTATTTAAGTTATCTTTTTAGAATACTCTCTTGTCTTGTCTTGGTGTTAGGTTGAAGAAAGCGAAATCATTAAGCATTATGTCTTCTTGGTCTTAAAAAAGTGCCGTATTATTATGCAAGGGTAAGAAGTATCTGTAGGAAGTAGGAAACGAAAATGCTTACAAAGGCTACAGACTATTTGTACTTATAGGGAATATAATTTCTATGTTCGTATTTTCTTCTGCACTTACTTACCATTAGCATTTCTCAACTCAACTCAACTTCAGGCAGTCAGTTAGCACCAAAAACCAAACCAAACCAAGCCAAAGAGTAATATAATAAAGTAAAGTAATACAGTAAGTAGTAAGTAGTAAGTACAGCAGAAAGAATGGCTAGTCATCGACTAGAGAGTGTGAACTCTGAATGTATTCTTTTCTCTCTTCGGATTTAGGTACACTATTTTAGTTCACTGAGTTAAATAAGTATCCTTATGTGTATAACAAGCCAAAAAATACCTACAATATACAATACCTAACTTGGTTTCGTTTTGTTTGCTTAGCTTTCGCTATAACTTACGTATAAGTATTCTCAGATCTAACAAATATACTTCTTACTATCTACAATCTATGTTAGATCCTGTTATGTGAAGAGGCAGAGAGGCAGGCAGAAGATCACATCGCATCGCATCGCATCAGATGAAAACTGAACTTAACTGAGCTGATCTTGAGTGAGTTCACCAAGTTTCGGTTTCCACTACTTATTTGTACGTGTACCATAGTATATGTAGTACATAATGTACGTGATGCATGTTCTTCCTCTCGAAGAACAACTCTCGTTTTATGTGCATACTCCTCTAGTAGTCAGTAATAGTGTGTAAACGTAAGCTTACCCTGTTATGTTATGTTAGTTAGTTAGGTCTTATAGTTGCATATATCTTATACTTACATAAGGCTATGAACATTGGAGTTGTAAGTTGGAGTTGAAATGAGATGAACTAGTAAGTAAATGTAATGTAAAGTAAACCGAAGGAAAGAAGCTAAAGCCAAGAAGGAGGATTGCATTGGATTGGATTGGATATTTCGGGTATCTATGTAACTAACACTCACTTCTCGTGCTCACTATGTATTTCCTACATATATAATGTTAAGCTAGGTACTTATATACGTTTCTCTAGCTTTGCATATTGCATTAGTGCTCATTATACGGAATAGAAGCGAAGAAAACACAATCTACGCATTACTTACGTACAACTATCTAACTTACTCACTCACTAAATGTGTGTAAGTGTAACCCTTCGGATTTTCTTTCCTTTTTTCCTTGACTCATCCTCATCCTCAGTTAGAACATCAGAATCAAGTCCAAGTCATGCCAGCCAACAGATGGATGTTATAGTAAAATACGTAGTAGTAAGTAATATACACGCGTAGGTATCTGTATAAGTAGTGAACGGGAAAAGGAGTGATGTGACTTGTACCTTGTACCTATGTATGTAGTATGTACACTGTACACGTAGTAATGTAATACCTAGAGTCTTGAGTAAGTAAATTCAATGGGAGTAACTTAACTAAAGGGAAACTAAATTTAGGACCCCTTCTGTGTAAATGTTCCGTTGGATTTGGATCGAAGATCAGGAGACGAGAGACTAACTAACGAAAGAACACTTCTCCTCACTTATATCTCTACGCTACGTTACTTTACTTAGGTTGTTCCTTTTTTCCTCTCTTACTTATGTTATGGGATTAGAGATTTCTACATCTACCCTCCTATACTTAAGTTAGTTAATAATACACGTATAGGTACGTCTACTACTTTTGTAACGTAGGGTTCATGCTTTTTGTGCTCACTCCACTTACTTAGGTTAGTTAACTTATGTAACTTAGGTACGTATAGTGTGTGTGTGCTTATGTATGTATGTATTGCATCGGGTGGATTGGATTGACTAAAAGTTAACAAAACTAAACCATTCTGAAAAATAGTATCTTTACCGAACCGAGAGAACAGAAACGAGAGCAGTCACTCAAAGCAAGACCAACCAGACGTTTAGTTAGTGCAGTTCACTTCAGATCTGGAATTGTGCATCCCTTTGGTGAATACTGTTACTGTTACACTTACACTCAACGCATCATATCTTCACGCAGTTCAGTTTCACATCGTCAATATCACATCACTCAATTTAACTTCTCGAATGATTAATCCTTCTATATTCAAAGTTGTACTTGTTATTTAGACGTATTTACAGATATAGTTACTTGTTACGCTTATACAGATCTGTATATTTGGTCTACTCAAGTCTATTTAGCAGATTTACATACAAAGTATGTCAAAATGATATAAAATATTAAATGTACAAAATTTTTACGTAAAATGTTACAAATATTCATAATATCTGAAATTGTGCATTCGAACAATTGCAATAATAACGTAAAAGGGATCTTGCTACTTGAGACAGTAAGTTAAAAGTGAGTCAACATCAACAATTCTTTGTTGTGTATGTGTCTAGTGGTGCAAGATACACTTTTACTGAATGTGTGCATTTTTGAAGCAAAATAATTTTACGTATGGATCAGTTGTGGATAAAAGTGTAAGATATTTAAAGTATTAGTGTTGTATGCGTCATTTTTAACAGTGAATTTTTGATTGTGGCAATTTTTCCCAACACAAACCATCAACAAATGAGGAAATGTGTTTTAGTTCTTTCTTTATATAGCTGTGAACAGTTTAAGTGTGTATTTCAGTTCAGTTGATGTCAGTTTTGTGAAGGAGCTTATTCTTATAGGTTTGTATCTTGTACAAAGCAAATATAGTGAAGTCTATGTAAGAAATACATAGGTAGTTCTACATACATACCTAATACTTCTACGTACTAGTAATAGTACGCTCGTTGGTTCGTTCGGAGATTTCACACAAGGAAATCTCTATTTTGCAAAGTAAATTGAATCGGCAAAGTTTTGAAGAGAATAGCCAAACTCAACTCAAGTGAGTATAGAATACAGAATCTCATTCTACTTTGTGTGTTCAATAGCATATAGTTGTGTGTGCATGTTTATAGGTAGTATGTGTGTGGTAACTAGTTCATACTTAGATATATGTATAGTTCTAATGTAAATACATACATATAGTGCGTTTATAGAGAATCAAAGTCAACTTACCAGAAGAAAGCTGCTTCCTGAATGCAATGTGTTTGCAATTCAAACTATAGGATAATAAATACTACATTTAGTGCACCCGAATACATAGAAGAAGGAAAGCAAGTCTGTGTTTTGTATACATAATGCAAAGGAGTTGAGTTTGAGTTGAGGAAGACCGAAAACGGAAAATAGGCATTGTATTTTGTATTATTATATTATATTATGCATGACAAAGGTTGTCTGTGTCTACTGCAAGTCTACTCTACATAAATGTCCCTTTACTATTCCTACATACATTACATTACGTACTATTATACAAATATAGTATGAATTTATTAGTGTAGCTACTAAACACAAGGAATTACAAACGATTGAGTGGACTGGATTGGATTGAAGTGTGTATGAGTAAGTGGCATACAAAAACTATTAAATGTAGTCTATGCTAAGATGAAGGTTCGTGTAGTGTTTTCAAATCGAAGGAATCAAAAAAGATAATCAAATTGTATTGATAAGTTAAACTTAGTACTTAGGTAACCAAAGTTTCATATTTAAATATTATAGCTAATATAGCGCTCTTACATTTTCTCAACCTGTTTTAATGTACATTAAAATTTGGGTAATTCATTTACTATAATTATGCGGCAATTCGGCATTCTCAATTTAAAAAAAAGTAACCCAATTTGTCTGCAAAAAAGAGAGCACATTTGGACAATGCATACTATTGAATAGCATTGGGAGTAATTTTACCTCGTCTACGTCTCTTTTCTTGTCAACAGCCAAATTGATCTGACAGAATTTTATGTTCTTGTACTTATCGACGTGTTTTAGTATATACAGATAGTAGCTGGAAATATTCTTCTATATATTGTTACTTTTGGATTCGACTTTTACTGTGACAAGGCATAGTTTTGGTTTCATTGCTTATTTTACATTACATTACATTTAGTTTCCTTGTTGATGGTTTGGTTCTTCTAGTATGGTATGGACTTGGTAATGGTAAGTAGCAGAGCAGTGTTTGAATTCTAGCGAAGAGACTGCAATTTAAGGAAGCATACAATTACCATTACGTTACGACTAAGGAATAATATTCTTACATAGAATAAAGCAAACCAAGACTGTAGCTTTATACATACTTAAGTATATGGACTCGTAGAGTTGTAAACTGATGTTCGGATAGTATAACAGAATGAATCCTCGTCTCCTTCCTTTCTTCCTATCATCCTAATTCCAATTCTAAACGGATTCTAAACCCAGAGCTCAACTCAGCTCATAATTTTAATTTACTAGATCGATTTATCTACTCTGAAGAATTTCCTAGTTGCGTTTTCCCTGCGTTCACCGCACTCGCCTTGCTTTGCGTTGAGTTCCGTTGAGTTGAGGTGAATGGAATATTTATGCTTGTAGGAGGAGAAATGAGACGAATTGTATAATATAATAGAACTCTCTATCTAATATTGCCTATGATAACTATTACAACTCATATTGCAATGTATATAGAATGTAAAGGCTATAAAAGTTTTCTTACCCATATAGAAATACTTCGTATGTAGATATTTCAGGTGTATACTACACATACGTATGTATGTAAAAGTAAAGTAGCTATTATATAAGCTCCAGTAATGGTGTCTAACTCAAATGTACTTTTGTCAAATCCAATTAAAGAGACAGTCTTAATGTAATAGTAATGTATCTACTAGGAAGTACCTTACATATACATACTTACATAACAAGCTGGAGAAATATTATCATTATGCATATACTAATCGTAAAATGGGAGCAATAGTAAGTAGCTAGAAGATATTTACATTAGCTATGCGTAATATATCAAATCTAATAACGTACCTAGTACTTACATACACACTTTATGTATGTATGTGTGTATAAGTTAGTAAAGTAAAGTTTGAGTTATTCTGAAGAGGAGGAGAATATAAATCGACAGAAGTAGATACAGAGAAGATATATGATGTGAGATTGCCTTAATAAGAAAGAGGACAAATTAGTTGATCTGATCTACGGAACTTCCTTCTTACTCTTCATAATAATAGTTAGTTACTTACTACCTGTACTAACTTGTCTACATATATAGCCTATGCTACATAAACTATGATATTATTACTGTTACTAACACCGATCTAGTAAACCATGCACATGTGTAGTGCACTGGTGCATTGAAATGAGTTCAGAATTAGTTTCAGCACCTAAAACTCGTGTGATTCTCGCTCTGTGTAACTTCCAGTTGAGAATCACCTTACTTTTGGCTAACTTCGTTAAATAACCATTGCCTTGCATGTTTCGAAAATCGAATATGCATATTTTATACAGGAAGGAAGCTAAAACAGATATACTTATAAGGATATTTGTATATTCTTGTGATATATTACACTGTTTTAACTATCAAACTTATTTTACTGCTTGCTTAGGTAACAGTAGTACATATAATATGTAGCTATGCAGAAAGTTCCTTAGTTTTCCTAGTATAATATACAGATTGCAGATATTAATTTACTTACTTACTTACTCTACTTAGGTAGGAAGGATGCTAGCTAGTACTAGAGGTTGGATCATCTGTGCATTACAATTACTCAACTGACATGACATTAGAAACACTAAATACTATGAATCATACGTAGTACTTATAAGATTCAGATAACTTACTTCCTTTCGCATCTGTTTCAGTTCTACTCGTAAAACCTTCTGTGTAATAATTAGTTGCGTATGTGTGTCTTTCTCATGGAGAATCCTCATTAAGGCCAACCCAGGCTGCATATTAACTTAACGTGCTCTATTTTTTATTCAGCGCAAAAAAGTTTTAATTTGCCTATTGGCATGTTATTCTATACGTACAATGCTTTAGATACTTTACTCCGTCTGTTAGTACCTACTTACCTCCATCATGTTGAATAATAAAATGTTTTTGCTATGTATCCTTCCAATTTCGGATATAGTACTTATATGCAGTGACAGAAAATTTCATCACAAAGTTAATTACTACCAAATTCTTCGTTATATTACAATAATTATTGCTTACATATTATGAAAATAGTGTTAACTGCAGTATCCAGGAATCTGTACATTAAACCCTATAAGTATTTGTGTAATTTTTTAAGGAATCTTCCAAAAGTTACCGTCTTTCCTTAATTTTGTTATCTTTTCGAATTCAAACACTATAAAATTTTGAACAGTGGACCCATTGTCAGCTAACAATATTTGTTAGGCGGTTACTTTGTTAACAGCCATTCATTAAGCAATTTTACAAGAAAGGGGAAGACAGCGCCCGCTACGTTATTGCTCTTTGCCTGCCTTCCTTTTCCATATCATTTTTAGTTTAAGCCAAGCCAGGCTACTCTTTGTAATGAGAATTGTTCATACGCCCATTTGACTTTGTGCTCTATCTCTATCCCTATGCAAGGCAATGCTAGTAAATGCAATAGCTATGTAATGGATACTATAGTATAATACAGTTATGTACAGATATTATAATATAATGGGCTGTTGTTGTACTATTTTGCCTTCGTATCGCCCTGAAACTGAAATGAAGACTTTGTATTGTATAATATTATGGCTTTGGGTTTCCTTACTCATGTCGTCATGCAGGGATAATGTAGAGAAAAGCATCTGTCTGTAAAAATGTATAGAAGTGAAGTATTTGTATTTAGGTGCAGTACATGCTCTATTGTGATATATAAGTTGAAAATTGAAAATTAACCCAACTGTAATTTGATCTTGGCTTTCGTTCCGTGTTCTATGTTCTATTGCTTTCAATTTCATTTTCCTTTTCTGGTTTAAAATAATATGGTAACTTTACAATATGTAGGAGATCTGAGGCAAGGGGATAGGCGAGGGCAGTCAAAGAACGAATGGAGTGTAAGTACTGTTAATGGCTAATGGCTCCTCCTGTCACAATGCATAAAGCTCTTTCTGACTTTTTCTGCCCTTTCCTCCATATAAAACTTGAGTCAAGTACAGTTCACTACCTACAGCGTGTCAGATACACAATTTCTGTTAAGGAAGGAATTCTTTTAAATTTAAATGGACCTACAAACTATGCACTATGTATGTAAAAGTCAAGTAAATGCATACACACCTAAGTATCACATTATTTTCTAGGAAGAATCCTACCATTCTACCAGTAATGTAATAATGACCTAAAGATATACACAATAACATTGTTTAAGTAAGCCTAATACTTATTATCGGAATCAGAACACATGTGTGGAAGTAAATATCTAAGTGATGTATTGTATTGTAATAAGACTGCATGTATATTATATGTACTATACTTGTATGTATATGTAATGTATGCTGTATCCTGTTTAGTCTTTATGACGTGACTTGGGTTATCCTTTGACGTAGCTCATGCTGGATGTTGATACCAAGACAGAGTCACATCCCATTATTCTTAAGATTCATTGAGTCGGTACGGTAATAGTAATAGTAATAGGGATGCTGTTGGCAAGTGTTGACCATATGACCCTTTGCGTAGCCTCTGCTCCCATATATTTACTAAAATAATGAGAATGACGGACGGGCAGACTCACTTCACTCACAATTCACAATCAGTTCACTTTGTTCCGTCATTCCGTCCGTCTGCCTTTCCCCTTTGGAGTTTAAGTAAAATTTAAAGCTAACCAAATTACTTATATAATATATACAGTCTCATATACATAGTACATGTATCTTTTTGCCATTACTGCCATACTTGGTACGTTCATTGTTAAGTTCCGACTTCCCCATAGGGGAGAGACGTGCTTGATATCCAGCTCTTGTCTTGGAAAACGTTTGTTCGTAAATATTTAACCAGAATTGAATTTGAGTCTTCACAGTTGTTACCACCGGCTCTGTCTGTCTGTCCGATGGTAAATAACGCAATCTTTCCTTCGGGAGAAATTGAGCTATCGGGT
>JAQFYC010003442.1:0-20746 GCA_034694165.1 Tomocerus mixtus
CTAATTGTAAAGTGAACGTGAGACACAGCTATAGATTACCTTGCCTCTAAAAGCACACTTCAGACGGAATTCCCCTTGAGTCATAATTTATGTAGAAATTCCATAAAGTGAATAGGAATTCAGACACTAAGTTGTGGTGTAAAATAATGCTGCAAATATTTAGGTGAGGCCTAGGTCAGGCTGTGTACTACATGTATAAAAGATATGATTAGTGGTGTATATTACTGTATATAGGTATAGTACATAATAGTAATATACTTTCTTTACATTTCTGCAACTTTGTGCTGCGTTAATAGGCAGTGCAATTAATTCGACATAGGTAATTAGAGTTTCATGATAGAAGCTTCGCTTATACTTAAAATATATTATTCAATACACCAGTTAATAAGCGATTTACAAACTAAAGATTAAGAATGCAAAAACTAAAAATGAGAAAACAAAAATGTTTTTGAATTTTTTTTTAATTATCTTTGTTGTACAAGTAAGTTCGTGATCTTTAAAAAGAAAGAGTTAAGCTGCAAATGCAATTTTGCTAAAATACTAAATATTGCTCCGAGAGATCACAATAGATTACGTAAATTAAGTACGTAGCCGATATAGCATTATAGATACACTACAAATATTTCTTACAAGCATAATCTCATTCCCAAATTAAAGTTTTAATGTCGGAACAGTTGGTTCAGTTTAATGTTGGAACGGTCGGAATGGTATTAGTAGTACTTATTTAAAAACTAATTGATGTTTGGTAAATGCCAACGTGAGTTGTGTATAGTTGATAGTTACTGTCGTGTTAAAATTAAAAATTACATGTTTTTTGAAATTCTAGGTCACAAAATATTAAACAAAATCCTCTTCACTGTCACTATCCGAAATGGAATACTCAAAAGACAGACTTGAGTCACTTCCATAATGATCATTATTGAAGGCAATTGGAGCCAATAGATGAGATCCCGGATTTTGAAAGTAAAGATGTTCTTGTTCAGAATTCCATGATGTTAGTACTTTCTTTAAATAAATTATTTTTCGCTTGCAAATTGGGCAGTTACGACTAGAATTTAGCAGCCATTTATCAATGCAAGTTATATGAAAACCTGCAAACACGTTGTTTTGTAATTACTACAAACTTTTCTCATTGCCTTCGTTAATTAGCGTTGTTAATAAGTAATACTATGGCGTTTCGGAAGATCAAGCTTACCGTGTGAGCAAGGTAAAAAGCGAACTTTGTGAAAAGGTAAAATATCCTCAATGCAAATGGCACAAATATCTTTTGGATCCGTTTCAGACCAGATTTTTACAGGAAGTTTTTTCAAGACCCATTTAGGCAAGTGTTGAGGTTCGAGAGTCCGCCCTGCTAAGGATTCGTAAGGAATACCTGTAATCATCTCTCTTAGCTGCGTAATAGGCCAAGACAACATAAATAAATTAATGACATTTCATGGATATTTTATGTACAAATGAGAATATTATGAACTGGAGCATCACAATTTTCAGGAAATATTCTAAAACTTTGCTTACCCAAATGTATCCGTTATTAATTAGACGAAAAGCGCAATAGAGTAGTAGCCAAACTACACTCATGCAAATTGTAGTTCCAAAAACTGCTAGAAATAAATAGTTACTGTTGCTATAATGTGGAGAATCTTCCTCAAATTCGACGATATACCGCATGCTAAATAAAGTTTTTAAATATTTTAACTTAAATCATAATTCGTAACTAACGAAGGCATCTAACTAACGTAAAGTAGATATCTACTTTACCTTACAGGCAACATTATTGCATTGTTCTCGTCAAAATGTAAAGTCTACATACTATAAACTGCATAGTATGCGTTCATGGTTATGAATTTTCTAATTAAATTACTGTTACCTTTCTGAGAATGTATATTTTCCTTTTAATATTGCACCCTCCTTTTCGTTCACAATGCATGACATTATTTTGAAATCAGAGCAACTTCTGTTTTCAGAACTTTCGGACTTGCAAATATCTTTTTCATGTCTAGACTGAATTATTTCTTCAATGTTATCAAAATCCATTTCTCCCTCGATAATGATTACTGCAGAGTAGTTAGCTAGTTGGGCGTTAAGAACTTTTACAGTTATATTGCACATTCCCTCTTCAACCAATAATATCCAGTCTGATAACACAGTGGAATTAAAAGATGTCAAATGTGTAGCAGACATATTAGTACACGCGTCTGGAGGACTGGATTTTACCAAGTAACCCTGTTAATATTATTAACAAGTGCATATATAAATAAATTCAATTAAATACATATATTATGTAAATATGATTATTCATGCAAATTTTCTTCATTCCAAAGCAGAGATACAGATAATCATTTCATGCATAATATTATGTACTATACTAAAATGCAATGTGTATGTGTTTTACTAAAAGAGAGAAATAAGAAACATGCTTCAGTACAATTTCAAGCAACTCACTTTAGGACTTTCAAGTTTTGGATATCCGAACAACTCACAATGTGTAGAGAAAACCTCGTTTTTGGAATCTTCCAATTTTACTCGAATTATTTCTGAATTTGAAACACTTATGATGGCCACTACAGAGTAGAGCAGAAATTGGGATACATTGTAGGAAGACATCTCAAAGATTTATTAAGCTTTAGTTAAGGACTTGAATATATACCAGATATTATTTAAGGAAATGTTATAGTTTGGTACTAAAAGTAATCCCATTTATCTGTATTTACAAATAAATCTATGGAAAAAATGGTTTAGTTGGTCGCTGTTCTATTTGTAGTCGAATGTATGAATGATGAGTCATTTACTTACTTACGATTAGATTACTAGTAAACCCATGTTGATGGAATTGTGATATGACATTTTATATAAGCATGTGCATGCATTTTTGTTGTTATTGTCTTATAAAATGTCTTTAGTCTTTACATATTCAATAAAATACTCAAATTACTATTGTATGTAAAACATCATGCAATGTAGTTTCTCGATCCTCTGCATCATTTTATATAACTGTTATCTTCTTGGCTGACTTCTAGTAAATTCTTTTTCGATATCTTCCTTACCACAGAAGCATACATATTTTGAAATATTCAAAACCAAATATAATCCTACTGACTAGCTATTTATGAACGCTAATAATAATATTTTATTCATTTATTTTCAAAATCCATACATAACTACTATTTTAGTTCCTCAACTCAAACATTTTACTAAATGAACGCTTCAAAATATATTAACTTTATATGAAATACCAATCTCTACTTCGTGGACCAAATTAAATAGCATTTCTTTTAAAAAACAGATAGGTATGTACTACAAAATAGTGGTTGTTCCCATAAGGGTATGAAACAAGGACAGTATGTAATGAAACTTATTTGACTCAATATAGTAACATGTCGTTTACGTACCTATACTTTAGTGAATACCACATTTACACAAATAGAGCACAAAATGTAACATCTTTTACATCTAGAAAATTTTATTGCTGTCAAGTTCATAAGTGCGTACCGTAAAGGTTACAGAGTAGGTAAGGTACGCTATCAAATGATTTTTACCAAGTTACAGTTGAACTATTTTGTAAATTGTAACATTACAATGCATCATTTATGTTTAAGTTCTTACATTAAACTTCTTTTTGTATAATATTCGTCAATAGTTAGTCAACACAAAGGCAATTGATTAGTATTATGTATGTAGTAACTGTAGAATTTTATTTGTGCTGACTTGGGTTACTGTTTTATTGCAATTTATTTGTCTTTGCTTACTATTTTTATATACTAATATATCTATTTAATTATAACTGTCAGTACTGACGATGAGACGATACATATCTAACACTTTATTTGCTTTATCGATTAAGTATTTATTTTCTTTGTTGAAATTTTCCCCAAATATGGGGATGATAAAAGTTCACCCCTCCTTTGTAGCACTTCATGCATTTTTAATAATTTCATAAATTACTAGATATGGAATAACTAGATGTGTAATGTGTATCTGCAGCTGTAATATTTTACTCTGGTCTGTATATAGATCCATCCTGTGGGTTCCTTATACAGTATGCATATTGCGGTACAGAGATACTTCAGTTTTAATACTGGCACAAAAATATTTAACTAGTCAAAAACACCAAGTTGTTTAATTTATGTTACTTAATTAGTGTGAACTAAATAATTCTTTTACATACAGGTAAGGTAAAGTAGATACTCAAGAAGCTGGTTTGAATTAACACAGAACTTACGAAGCCGAACTACCTAATCTAGTATCTACTTTACCTTACGCATGGGTATGTAGTTAGTATAAGTACAAAGTGAATTTAAAGTTTTAAAATTAGAAGGTACTGACACTATATCACATAAACTGCATTACATTAAAGCTACATACGCTTACAATTATACAATGAGGTCATTTAGGAGAAAGATTTTCGGGCTTTGGTAATTTTTAAATGGAATAATACACATAATTGTATATACAAAGTTTCAGTAATTAAATATTCAGCTTAACACAAAGAATACATATAAAACAAGACAACAAATACAGTATGCTAATGAAGTAAAAAACCAAAAATTGTTTTCCATGTTAGTCAGCCTAGGTAAAATTATTAAAATTAAAATTGCTATAACTGTAGGGTTGTAGCATAGCAGGAGCACACTGAACTTTAGATATTCCAAGAAATTAATTACACTCGGGAAAATTAGATCTATGCACTTCTTTATAAATTAAACGACTAAGCTTACAACTATAAGCTACCAAATTACTGGATAAAATTATTTGTTCTTGAAAATTCGTTTTGTAAAACAGTAAATAGTAAAATGAGATTGCACACGATGCGAGGATTCTATTCTAGAATTATAAATGAACATAAATTAACACTCTAGGCAAACTTATATTAGTTTGTAAATGTGTGTTATGTGTATAACATTTAAATCATGTCTTTTTGATTACACGACTGATTCTTATCAGAACTATCACCCAAACTTGAATTCTGGCTAACAAAAACTCTGAAATCTGTACAAGCTATTGTTTGGCTACGATTGTTTGTATTATTATTGCTAGAAGTCCTCCCAGGAGATGAAGATTCAATTAAATTTGAGGCGGGATGAGCTGACGAAGAACCTAACTGGGCTGAGGCACCCATTCTTTCATCTATTTCCGCTTCTGGACAAGAATACCCTCCAGCACCGTGGCAGCTTACACTGCTGCTGAGTGAATCATGCTCGTGATCCACTTCTGAGATTTGTGGCAAGGCAGGTTCTGGAGCCAAGATCACGGGGGCTTTTCTTGAATGTGGTGGGTTACGTCCTCGACTTGGAGGAGTAATGGAAGATCCTACAAACGGATTTGTTCGCTGCCTTTGTAATTCTGCAGCGCTTGGAGTTTCTGAAGAACTGTTTTCCTGGGTTTCAGCTTGCTGATGCTGGCTATTCTGATTCTGGGATCGGTTGTTGTGATCACCATCTGACTCAACAAGAGCCAATACTGCAACTTCTTGTAGGATTCGCTGAATTGCGTGGAGTCTTTCTTGAAGGAGTTGACGCTCGTGCTCCTGTTCGTGAAAGCAGTTTCATTTAGAATCGTTTTCTTAATAATTATTACCAATTTTTTATTTTGGCATATATATGTAGTATAGCTTTAAGTTTATGTAGCTTTTGGTCATTACCACTTCATCAACAGCGGCCCCTTGACTAGTCTGAGATGAGGAGGATGCGGAAGATGGCCTTAACAATGGCGCCTGCTCATCATCAGTACTCGAATCGGACTCTGATGGACGCTCATCCGGAAATGTTATCTTTCCTTGGCAATTAGGACACTTTCTTCTCTGATTTAGTAGCCATGGATCGATGCAAACCATGTGAAATACTAAAATGAACAAAAAAATTTAGTTTTTAGCATATAGCTTAGTGTGATGCTTTTACACAAACTGTACATTGTTGAAATCCATGTTGGCAGCGATACCAGAAAATATTTCTTTGCATGTATTTACTATTGAAATTCTTCAAAATATTTAATAAATCTTACTGTGGGAGCATGGAAGCACTCGAACACGCTCTCCTTCTTGGAAATTTTCAAGACAGACAGAGCAAGTATCTTGAAGAATATCGGATGTCCACAACTGTGTCGGAAGTCTCTTTAAAAGAGATGGTGGGAGACGCCTTCTTCTATTCCGTCTCCTTTGCTGAATTGTAGTGGTTATTATTTGTCCAAGCTATTTATTTAAAAATGGTTCTGCAGGATTAGTAATTATTTCAAGATGCTTTTGAAGACACTTTTTTCAAACTATATGTGTAAAAGATTTCGAAAATAGTTTTTTCTCTCGCTTACCCATAATAGGACGAGGAGTAGCATCTGCGTAACAACGTAGCCTAAACCAGCCACAAGCAAAAGCCCTAGAAATACTAAAATTCCAGCAACAGCATAAGCAAACCAGGTTGTGACCCCTTCATCTTCGAATTGTATCATGTATCTAGATAAAGTAAATATTTAAGACAATTTCCTTAAGTCGAGTATCATTTTATTAGTAACGTATTTAAATAAATTCTAGCTTAAAAAATATTTTATTACTCATTAGAGATGAAGTTTTCCCGCAGAAGTTTTCCGTCAAAACTGCCAACCAGGCATGGGTAAATGGTAACTTGATACCAATCGTAAATGGAAATAGTGCCCATGGAATCATTTGACATAATATTCTGGATGATAATGGCAGAATATCCTGCTTTTTGAGCATTCTTTACTTTGACCAATAGATTACATGAGTCATTGAGACTATTCCACGTAGCGAGGAGAATCCATTGGGATGAGTTGTTACTGTTCGTCCCATTTACATTTATTGTTGATGTAGTACTACTAATTTCTCTATCCAGTTCCGGTGGTGGACTAACTGGGGTGCAAGCATCTTCAGGGTCCGCGTTGGCAAGATAGCCCTAAAAATTGTCAATGTAATAAATATACGAAAAATAAAAATGTATTTCTATCACTAATGCGTCAATATTAAATAACTTTGAGGAAAAAAACAAGGACAAAGTTTATATTTACCTGTACCCCAGTTATAACCTTAGGAATCAAAGGTTCCTCTTGCACGGTAAACACAGTCTTGTTTTCAGGTGTTAAGATCACAGATATTTTTCCATAGACTGGTGCAAGGTTCAAGGTTACAATTAGGAATATCGGTGTTGTGACGAATGCAATGTGGCTCTTCATTATTGCTGTGCGCTTAATTTGCTTTCAATTCGCTAAATATTTATTACAGGTAAATTGGTAAGTAGTAATAAGTACTTCATTCATTCTAGGTAAACTTATGTATTAGACTATTTATTTCATGTCTACGTTGTAGCTCCGTCGAAGATAATGTTAAGATCATACTTATTAGCACTCGCAAAATTGACTTGACAAAATCAATTATTTTAAGACTTCTCTGGTATTTGAAACTGTAGTTTCTTGATTATTTCACTTTGTATTTAACTTGGTTAACTAAAATAAGATCGTAAATGGCAATACTGATTGTTGCTATCCTACCGTACCGACTAATGGAATAGGTTGTCCGATTTTTGTGCTCTACAAATGAAATACTACAATAATTAGCTACACTTTTTAGTTTTAAAGGTAAATTAAAATAAAAAGGGACTATTTTAAAGATTGGATTAACTAAAATAATTCAGAATTAAGAACCTCGTTCGTTCTCCATAAAATAAAATCCTATCTACTAACTCCGTAGGAGGTTATCTTAAAGTATCCTTTGTAGGCAAAGAAGATGTGTTTTTTTTCTATTTGTATACATACTGCATTGCTGAAGAATAGCACAAAAGCGAGCACAAGTGCAATGCAACGGGTCCTATATATGATATAAGTAAACTATTTACCTAGCTACTACCTACATAGCTTCATCGTATATAAAGCTTACTCATGTGTATGTAAGTCAGTCTGGCCTTAACATGTATAAGTGTAACTATATACTATATATCATTGAACAGAAAACTAGAACTGTATGTATGGCCTATGTACTATGCATGTACCTTAGTACGTAAATGAATTGGAGGATAGGATCACGTACTTCACACAGAATTGTTCATTCAATTCATAATATAATACACAAACACACGACATAAAATAACATGAATGTAATACTATACTGGATACATGTAAGTAAATACCATTGAACCGTATTGTCGTGCACAACTTTCTGTGTTTGCTCTACATTACATTACATATGTATATGCAATCAGTTGAAAACTACCTAATAAGCTTGATTAGTTACAACTTCTACTACAAATAGGCTACATTGTAAAATGAAGTAGAACTTTAGTATTCCTGACAGTCTATGCAATGTATCCATTACAGGGTTTACCCCACATTTGGATTTTCAGTTCGGAGAGATGAAAACTGTAATAAACCTGAAAAATGTGGTTATGCTAGAGACGATACACTACACAAAGGTCTTTCCTAAGCTTGGCTATTCCAAATTATGAATTTTATGCATCTTACTTTATTGAACATACGTCTCGAAAAAAATTAAAGTCTCTAAATAGATTAGTCTCAATCAAATCCTTATTCCTCACAACGAATAAGTTACTATTATTGAGGATGAAAAACAAAGATGTGTCTTCAATAAATAAAGTCTTCAATACATACATAAATATGATCTTTAAGGGAGAACCCTATATGTATTTGGGAATACAATTGAAGGACTGATTTTGCCTTTCAATTGATAAGTACATCATATAGGTAGTGATCCAGATACAAGGGCTGGGGAAAATGAAGTTTTTCATGAAAATATTCGTAGTGTATTTGATATCCTTAAAATAGGAATTTATGTTTGTATTGAGACTGTTTTGTTTTATAGGCCATTATTACTGCTAAACACAATAATGCTCCATTTTACTGTTCTTGGTCAAAACAAAAATCTCTCAAGACAACTTAATTCATTTTATCGTATTGCTATTCTCATTGTTGGTTCTAATGACAGAGTGTCAAAGTTATCTTTGGGCAACCCTGTATTAGATACTACAGAAAGTTTACATGTACATCGTAACAAATAAAAAATAACTGTGTATTATGGCGAAAGGTTTTACATACGTAAGTATATGTGAATAGCATACTTACAAACTAAGTATTGAACTTTTATCTAAATTATTAATGGTCCCATCTTCCTACCAACGCAACAAAATAGCCTACAGTTTAACTAGATACTCTACATGAAAACCACGACATACGTAACTGTCCTGTCTGTCACTGTCTCTTTGTGTGAATTTTGTTATCGACACGTTTTCATTTCAACTTTAAACGAGGAAATCTATTGATTAAGATTCCCTAATGCTAGGCTAGATCGATGTAAAAATGTAGGGGAGAATAACTATTTACGCAACTCATCGTCACGAGACTAATCGTAACTAACTATTATATAAAGCCAATGACGATCAATTTCTTAGGGTTTTGCCTTTGGCAAACCTAACTTACCTAATAGGGGCTTCTGCTATGCTCTTTCATTAAATTATCTATGCATTTTAAAAGGATATTCGTTTACACATCCGTTCTTACTAAAGTGTCGGTGGTCATCTAATATCTGGAATAAAGATGACCACTACCATTACATTACTAAAGCTCAGAGACTTTCAAAGTTCTAATAACATCTATTTCGATAGGCTTTTATTAAATGAATTTATCAGAGTAAATAGGTAGATGTGTCTGGGTGTGTATGCAATTTGTCTCATTTTCATCCACAGCATAGCAGACATAGTAGCAGACAGCTATGCATTTATCACGGTTTGTTATTTTGTAAGCACAATGAGCTTTGATGAATAATTTTGATGCCATTTCAAGACAAAAATCTTTAGATTTTTGTCAATTTGTGAATGAAGTTTCATGCAAACGAGTGAGAGTACATTTATAAGAATGTGCATCTAAGTGCTTACTTTTTGATGTGCAAAAATTTTCAAGAAAAGAAATGATCCTTTACAGGAACGTTCAGCTATTCAAAATTATTCAATTCATCAGAAATTTAAATCTAGTACTTTATATTGGGTTGTAACTATGATTGAGGCAGTAAGTTATTTTCAAATAGTATTATCATATTCATCATGCGATTCTTTGCAGAAGAGTAGGAGTCTAATTGTAAGTATTTATTTATGAAGTTTTGTCCATTGGGCAATTTAGTATTTTATTATTGTATACTATACAATTGTTTTATCCTTATAACTCTTATACGCATATTAGTATTACAATTACAATAGTGGCCTATTTTCATCAACCTATAAATAAACAATATAGTAGTAACATAACTTTTGCTTGCTTATAGTATAGCTCGTAGTATCGTTTGGAATAAATAGGATAATAATGATATCATATCTGTGGTGTGAGGGAGTAGTGTAAAGTTCTTGGGAATTTTGCAAAAGTGAAGCCATAACTGACTCGTACTATATTTAGCATGCAGTGAATCTCATGAAGTGTGCATAAATTGTAGTATGTACTATTTACGTAACTATACGTGTGTATATAATAATACAATAAGTCAAATTAGTAATGTATGTATGTAATTATTTGATTTGCGACGCAACTTTAGGATGTGCTTCCTTTACTCCTTTCACCATTGCATACAATCTCGCACGACTACGCTATTCCTGTAATTGCAAAAATTGTGTAATTAACGGATTCAAATTGTAATAAATAATATGCCCCTCCTAGCTAATCTGGTTCAATTGAATGTGCTAATTTTCAATTGATTTATTGATCCTATCTTCCTATATCCTATACATATAATGTTGCATCAAAGAAACAAACAAACCCAATTGCACATTAGCCACGTGCCACATGTACGATATTTATAAGCTGTTTGCGAATGTATAATATATAAGATATGGGAGAGACTATGTTAGTCTGGATCTTATGGTGTGGTGAATGGTAAACAAAGGTACAAATACATAACTGTACTATAGCAAATTATGCAAGTAAATGCAATCATTCCGTTCCATTATTAAACTGAAATCTCAGGGATTGCTAATCAATAACGAATTAAGAGTTAGTCCACTAATATGATTTAGTTCTTGTCGATTTGCCCTACTGCTCCAATACAATAAAAATCGATGGATGTGCACTTAGCTTTAGAAAGAAACTAAATAGGTCAAGAATTGCATATAGTTTTATTATCTTCGTATTTCTTAAAATAATGAACAGCATAGGCAACTGCATTGATAAATATAATCATTTGACTAAAACTTACGGTTATACAAATATTAGTGAACCCGTACAGTATAAAAATCGTCTACCGTTTTAATAATTTCTAACTATTCCCAATTCTAACTATGCTACAGCTATAGCACACGTAATGAGATTTCCAACATTCCAACGCTTACAGTATATAATGTGTATATTATGTCGTTTGCAATATTGGAGTACCCTACTTTAATCAGACTGAAAACATTGACAGAAACGGACGAAACCCAGACATCTAAATATTAATTGCACTCGTTTCATTTAAATATATTCTTATAAAAACATTTTGCTATTGATTTTCAACATTCTAACCTCTAATACATGTATTTTTAAATTCACTCCCCTAGAGAAATAAATCACATCATGACACAGAGATAATATTGTTGTATCTGTAGGCTCTAACTAACATTAAACTTACATAAAATGTAATTCAGTCCATAAATAAAATTATATAACCCTTTTCTGACTAAAAACAAAGCAATAACTAATAACAATCTATATAAAGTAGAGTCATTGAACTATATAGTATAATAAAATTGCATTGTCAATAATTCCATGGACTATAAAGATTTGCTTTCGTTAGCAAATAAATTCAGATGAAAAGGGAGTGACTGAAAAAAATTCAAGCTTTTTGTTCAATGGATGCATACAATTCATCACGATCAGACTCTGTCTCTTGACAAGAATGAAAAGAAAGACTTTCATCATTTGTTCCTGTTGTAGAATGACTTTTACCCATTAGCTCTTCTTCTCTTTCGGATAATGAGGCTGGAGGTTTGTAAGTTTCCCCTTCGGAAGAGGAACAACTACTAGTTAACTCTGGAGTAATTGATAAGCATGAGGGAGTTGTGGACCGAGTAATTTGCAAAGTTACATTCTCGCAATGGACAGTTACATCACTTAGTGTACTTGGACCCTGAAGGCTGGACTGAGAATTTACTGATCCTTTGGACGAATAAGGAATCGAAGCCTGAATACAATTGCAAGGCTGACTATGACGATGATTATGCGAGTCGGTTAAAGCTTGAATGAAACGAGAATGATCCGTAGGCTCTCGAAGTAAAGGCTCGTTCTCGTCTTCGGTAGTTGTACTAGATGAATCCGAATCGGAGCAATGCTCCCGTAAGAAAATAACTCGGCGCTTACAATTAGGGCACTTTCGACGTTCCTGTAGAAGCCACGGATCAATGCATTGGACGTGAAAAACTTAAAAGAAATGGAATAAATAAATTAGAAGTTCCGAGGAAACAATATGATTGGTTCCAATAATTGCATGTTTGCAGATATATGTAATTACCGTGTGAACATGGTAGCAGGCGGACCTGTTCCTTAACTACAAAATTCTCCAGGCAAATTGAACAAGTTTCTTGAGGTAGCTCAGGTACCCATTGTACAATTGGTAACTTTTTCAGTTCACTGGCAGTTAAAAGAGTTCTTCTCTTTCGCCGTCTTTCTTCAAATCCGAAGCATATCTACAAACATAACATTCATATTTTTAATTGTAGAGAAATAGGCTATAGTACATTTTAGCTAATTAATTAACCTATTCAATAACACACTATACTCTATATTTACATGGTAGAAATAATTTGCAAACATTCGCAAAATAATATTGATTACCTTACCTTTGCATAGCAATAGCAAGCTCCCCGAATGCAGACGCAAAATCCGATAACGCAGAAAAATATAAGTATCGTGATGTTACCCAGAAATCCCGCGTTGAAAGCTGGCTCGTTTTCGAATTTCACCAAGTACCTTTATACAAAAATAATACACTTTAATGCAATGATTGTAAAGTAGTATGTCCCGTGAAGATGGATAGAAAAAAGTACTTTCATGTGCATTAAAAATAAAATTAGACATACAATTTCGGATATGTGTAATTTTTAAGTACATCTCCTTCATGGTTCCCAACAATGCAGGTATAAACTTTCACTCCGACCCAATCTAGACCAACGAAACCCGGTAGAGCATTGTCAGAATTGTTCGAGCCTAAATGTTGAATAATAATTGCAGAATATCCAGCAGCTTGAGCATTCTTAGCTTTTCTGGACAAAGGACATGAATCGTCCCCAAAGGCTAAAGTCGCAATGAGTATCCATTTAGTAGGCTTTGACAGCAGAGTAAAATTAAATGTTGAATTGTTGTCTATCCCATTTAATGGTGGTGGAGCAGGTTTCCTACAAGCATCTGAGGGATTTGAATAGATGAGACGACCCTATTTCCAAAATTAATGGGAAAAATACAATAAATGACCTTCATTTGCATATAGATTCAATTGTTTCGATGGTAAGTTATGTGTGTAAGTTATAAAATTATGTAGGATGTAATTGTGCTTACCTTTAATCCATATGCAAACGATGTTTCCACACCATTCTCTTCAACGGAATACACTGTGGCATTTGAGTTTTGAGAAACAACTGTAATAGTAGCAGCCGCTAGCTGAATAACATTGCCCAAGTAAAAGAGTGACAATGACAATGTTGACACCAGCCCAAATCCATAGCTTTTGGAACCACACGCCATGTACACATAGGTTTAGGAAAGCGATCCAAAATCAGATAATTTAGAATTCTTATTTGGTCCCCTCTTCAGGTTTACCGCAGCTTTCTTGTAAGACATTAATTTTTCTTCTGAACAAAATACAAATTTTATGGTTCTCTTGTCAGCATATTCGTATTCTTTGTCATATAATAAGTGATTTAGATAAATCTTGTCCTTCCTTCAAAGAGTAATTAACTTTTAACACTTAAAATAACAATAGTTATAATAGTTATCTTGTGTTTTCACAAATGATAGTACCCACTTCAATAGTAATAAGACTTGTTGACCAAGAGATTCAAAACACTTTTATCCATGCAATTTTTATTAGTATATATTCCCTTGCAATTTTCCCTAGTGTCTATAAAACTTTTACCACTAATAATTGTTAGTATGTATTTGTACTCTTATTTTCCACTTTGTAGTTTGCGAAGAAATTCTTCTCCAGTTCCCAACTCCCTGTTATTAATATTTGCAAGTTCCGAGGAGTAAAGTACACCTTAGAAACCTTTAGCTTGGATAGTAACAAAATTACGTATATAAAGATAGGTACCTACTGGAATGTGAGTTTCAGCGAGGGTTTATGATGACTAATTCTATTTAAAGCTCAATGTTTGCCTCTGCTGATATGACGAATGTCTTTACAATTAGGAATACAAGTGATTGAAGATCGAAAGCCGAATGACGATGAGTAAAGAATCGAGGGTCTAAACAAGACACTAAAATATAACAGTTACGTCAATTGCCAAGCGAAACAAAAGTTAATAGCGAAATCTAAACATGGTTACTTTATTATTTAATTTCTATTGTATTGTAGTATGATATTTGGTTTGCTGAGGAGTTATCTCTGTTGAGGATTCTATTCTACTATTCTACTACGTTCTATTTTATCTAGATGTACTAATCCGTGTTAGTTTTCCTGTTCTTTATTGCTAGTAAAGTCAAAAGTAGTGGATCATGTGTGCACTCTTAAAATACATGTTTAGCACAGCATGTCAACATGAAGTACAGTTATAAATATTACCTCTCTGAAGAACAGATGTGAACCAAAGAGGAGTATGACTTACACTTACACTGCATTGCTTCCCTATGTAATGTTCTTATGCCTATATGAAATAGGATAATATATGTATGTACCTATTGCAGAAGTATCTTTTGGTGTCTTCTAGTTGTGGCCTTGCCTGAATATTGGTATTTGTCTTTTGTATAGAACTTTTATTAAACAAGCAAGTTATGCGGTTGCATTTTATACATACACATATTGTATTCTAATTCTAATTGCATGTCAATTTAGATTACACAAGGTTCAAGAGCAAATAACATGAACGCAACTAAACAACTATTAAGGTTACTTACATCGTTATAATATGCAGAATTGTAGACCGTGTACGTAATGTGGCCATAAATAGTCTTCAGTCTACAAGCCAAGTCACCCACCCAAATATCATTTTATGTACATTTTATGTTTACGTTGGAAACGCTTGTTTAATTTCTGCACTTAATCGGTGGTAATAACTGGATAATAATATCCATGCTTACATAGCGTAGTACGTAGTGTAATGTTTTGTATGTGATATAATGTGATATAATGTATCTTATCAGTAAAAGAGAAGTGTGAAGGCAAATATTATTGTTGTTGTGGTGTGATAGCTGACAGCATTTATGTACATGGAGTTTAGTTCACTGGAGTCCACAGATTTTTTCCACATTGATGATGAACAGCTATTATTAAGAGATATAGAAGCATATTATTTATTAGTATGCACCTACCTACATATTATTATCATCAAATATCTACATAATACCCATTTATACCCTTGCGAGTTCGATGCATTTGGTCATCGAACTGGTTACGTTAAATCCTAAAGTGACCATTTGCAGTATGTAACTATGTACATACAGTATTCAAAAATATGTTCATTATCGCATATAACTTGTAATGGTTCGATGTAACTACCTATATAATGTACTGAAATATCCCCAAAATTGCTGTCACCATATTATCCAATGTAAATAAATGCCCGAGCTTAATAATTGGTAGCAATTTAAGTTGGAAAAAGGTAGTATGCATTACGCAACAAAAGAAATATTCTAGTATCTTGTTTAGACCAATAAAATGATAAAGTTTTGAAAGTACAAAATGAATGCTTAGGTGCAAGGTACTTATATTTAGTAGCATGCAAAGAAAAGTAGGATGGAATGGTCTTTTACTGCAAAAAGCCCTGAATAAAAAATTATAAGATCTATGGCTTGCTTTTTCAAAGATGTGACTTATTGTGACGCATCATACTTATAGCATTAAATGACGCAATTCAATATCGGGATTATATTAGCAGAATTAATTTTTTAAATTACTATTAACTACATCGCTAACACTTATCATAATCTTTATTTCATTATTTCTTTGATACAATCGTGATTAAAGTCGTGTTTATACACATATTTACATGATGCACAACGCACATTTGACAAAAATTCATTTGTACCAAACAAATAAAAATTACTTACCACTACGCAACATTACCTATACCTATAACCATATATAATTATAATTATATACTTATATTTATTGAGATTGTACATCTTACTTGTACGAACGAATGTTACATGGACACATATTTACTGCATGCTTAAAAAAATTGATATACCCCATTTAAGTATGGTAGTATGAAAGCATTAAACACTTTCATGGACAGTAGAAAATGAATGTTTGTAGTCAACAAGATCACAAAATTGCAAATAGTGCAAACGTTAATTAGTACAACACGTTAACATGTTTGCATGATTATTTCGGGTTCATGGTATAGTATAAACATAGAAGTCTGCTCTACATCTAAACTATAAATATTAGTACCATAATAAGTATACTTAGCACAGCAGATACAATTCGGCCAGAATATAATTTTTAGTTGTGTAGGGAGTAGGTATCATTTTTCTTTAGTATACTCAGATTCACATTATCATATTCCGTAGACTTGTGCATGTTAGGCTTCGTTATAATTAGGGCTTAGCACACAAGAGCGTTATATTATACTTTCTGAGTAGGTAAATTACGTTACAATATCTATGCACAATTCTGGATATCAGCTATATATACATAATAATAATATGCTCTAACCTAATTATTGCACTACTTGCTATTACTAAGCCTTTTCACAGAGAGATTGATTATTAGTATTTGAATACATAATATGTAAAATGTAAATGACAATAAGTCAAGTGAAGTCAGTCAATAAAAATACAGTTATTGTCATTAGAATCTTCATCCAATAACAATAACTTCAAATCAGCCTTATTATTACCTCAATACTTGAAAGTTGTAGGAAACACCTACAAACCACAGGGTCCCCGACCCCGACCTAAATAAAAAGTATCTATTTACTTGTCTCATAATAATTAAAATTACCAAAAACCATTGCCGATTCTAGGAGAATGCTATTTGCATACGTAATGTGTAGTACCTATCTTAAGTTAGGCATATTTTTCGGTGTAATTTTTACCTTGGTACATAGAAGACCATAATCTGCAGAAAATATGTCCAAGTTATTCAAGCTGTAGGTAAATATAACATGGATGTTAAATATCTTAATTAAATTAGCTTTTTCTCAATGACAACTTGGTAACTTTTCTTATACAATTAAGTTAAAGATCATGTCCAAAAGAAACGGTTCCCTGTGTCTGGTATTCGGTAAGGTAATGGTACCGTTGCCAACATAAGTAATCCTATCCGTACACGAGAAGATCTAATAAAATATCCATATAACGGCAAAAGCAAAAATAAATGGTAGGTATATTTGATTGTATTTTGATTGAGTACATTACAACATTGAAGAAGATTCGTCAAATACATCATCATAATCATAATCATCAAGATCTTGGACAATAGTCGATGTATCATCATCGGTTTCATTGAAAGTTTGACGGACTAATCCCTCATTTGTCTTACCTTCCTCTATAAAAGAATCATCCCTTGGTAAACTTTCTGAAATAGTGGTTGCGTCGGAATTTTTAGAATTTCTGCAACGATGCAATTGTAAATCCAAAGTAGTGGTTCCAGGCGTCAGTAGACGATTTGTGGTATCTCTGCTAATGGAGAGGTTTTCCAAGGACGAGTATGAGTCTAAACACGTGTCCAATAAGGGCAATTCCTTCATCTCAACTGAAAACTCACTTTTACTCATCTTTTGGACATTTTTACGAGCTACCGAATTTTCAGGTTGCTCTTCTACATCAGATTCAGTATCAATGGACTCTTGAGATGATGGGACGAAGGAAAATCCAGCAAGGAAATGTTTCAGTTGCCAATCCAAGCTTTTTTCCTCTTCTTCAGTGACAACGTTTTTCTATCCACAAATGGACCACAATTGTTATTGACGGATGATATTTTATTTTACTGTAAAAATATGAGTATGCATTATGTTATATTATACCATTGATCCAGCTTCACTAATTGTAAGTCTGGAATTGTCGCCAGGGCTAAAGCAAATCCCTAATCCATTTTCTACATCTTCAACACTATTTTCTTGTGAAATCATCAACTCAGTATCTGGATCATCGTACACAATTTCTAAAAGTGGATCTCGATCAGGTTCATGAGAGCTATTTGTATGACTCTGTGTTCCTGTTTCACTTGTTTTGGACCTTCTGTGGAATCGGATTCGTTGCATGCAATTTGGACATCTCCGACTTCGATGCAGAAGCCATGGATCAATGCATGGGACGTGGAAACCTTGGAACACACAAATATAGCATACAAATGCAATAATAATTACCTAAGGAAATCTCTCAGGTAATGCACAAATAATGGTTGTATATCACGTACCATGAAGACAAGGCAGCAATCGAATTTTATCTTCTTCTGCAAAGTCCTCTTGACAAATGGCGCAAACCTGGAAGGGATAATTACTATTCCAGGTTTTAATTGGAATGAGTTCCACCATAGATTTAGAAAGTTTCTTCTTTCCAGAATGTTGAGTATTATTCATTCGATATCGAATTACCCTTGGTGCCTAAAATATTTACATACACTTAGTATAAAAATGTGCATGCATATACAAATCAGATATTTGCAAAACTCGCAAAATCTTCAGCTAGAATTATCTATATGAATAAATATGTTAATTTTATCTCATATAAGCCAATATTTGAAAAACTTACAATTTGCAGCAATGCACAACAGACTTGAATCCAGAAAATAATGAACAGAGTTACCAACAATAGGAAAATACAACCAATTACGGCATAACACACGTATTGGTAAAAATGGTCTTCTTCGAATCGAATATAATACCTGCAATAATTAGCATAGAGATTTTATATTACTGTAATGTGCCTTTTTGCTATAGATAATTTAGAGCAATTATAATTATAAACTAAATGATCATTGAAGTAAGTGGTTCTTACCTGTTGTTAGGAAATGAGTAGTTATTCTTGAGCAAATTTCCGTCATATTCTCCAACAATTACTTTCTGTATTGTTAAAGAGGCAATGAATTACTATAACTCAATGATATTCCAAAAGAATAAGAGAAATTTTTAGCAACATTTTTACATTTATGATGTTCATTTTTGCCAAAGGGAATTTCAGCATATGCCAATGACTATCAGAACTGTTGCTGCCAATATTTTGAATAATAATGGCTGAATATCCCGCACGGTAAGCATTTTTGGCCTTTGTTGCAATATCGCAATCATGAATCATTGATAGCAACGTCCACTGTTTCCTTAAGGAATCGGTAAAAGGATCACGTCCTTCCGTAGAAGTACTCGTTGAATTAGGTGGTGGATCAACCTCTGTACACGCTGATAGAGGATTCGCCACAACTAAGTACCCCTGTTCCAAATAAATTGAAAAATTTATATTTAGACTGTTTCATGTGAAATGTATGATATAGTTTGTTACATTACTAAATTATTTTGAGCAAGTACCTGAACAGCATCACTGATAGCTCTAGTGTTTCTATCGTAAATTATTCGAACAGTTTCATTCGATTTTAGTGATTGAACATAGATTTTCCCTTCTATACTAGCAGTGCACAAAAATAATATCACCAAGTCGAACAGTAACAAAAATGATCTAAAGTCACGGACACCAGTCGAGGTGATATACATGCTTACTATATTTGCAGTTGCACAGTTTCACGATAAAAATCGTAAATTATATTATTTTTAGTTCTCTCTTGTCAAGGAATACATGCAATATGTTAAAGGGACCCTATTATTTCTTTAATTGCATTGCAAGTTTTTAAGCATAGTTCCCAGTTCGGAAATCTCAAACTAGTGGTATTAACATCCTATGTAATAAGTACAATATTCTTAAAAATATTTCCTCGCTCTAGCACAAACCTGAAGAAACAATCCTGAAAGTTACAGAATTTTTCACAACTTTTGAGAACCTTTAGAGAATAATACGCAAGTTGCAAAATATTGAAAGTAGTACTACGAACAATGTACGTTAGCACGTTTATAGTGCCAATATTTTTTAAAAATGAACATGAAATTGCGTATTAGATATCCATAATAACTGTTAATGGGCACTGGGTAATAAAAGAACTACAAAGGAAGTTGAATTAAAAGTATTGAATAACAATATTTTATTTTTATGTAAGTATAAAATAGTTTTAAGTATGTGAGAGAGAAGTATATAGCACATTCACATCCCCCTATCTCTAGCTATTCGTAAATATATATGTAGTACAGTACAGTTCAGAGACATTTCAATTCAGATCCCTGCTGATCTTCTGGATCTGGAGTTCGACGGTCCTGGCAGCTATTTCACAGTAATACGCATGCATTCAGCCATTAAAACTGGAAAGGCAAATGCAATGTCAAATACCGGATAATAAGTTTGCAGATGCTGGATACATAGAGCTGTAAGGAGTAAAGTAAGGATAGAATCCAACTCCAGCATAATATGCCGGTCTAGTCCACTCTAGCTACAAAATCTACGGTGACGCGACTATTCGCCCAGGCGACAATTCGCCCAATGCGACAATTCGCCCAGCCGACAATTCGCCCAGCGACAA
>JAQFYC010003443.1:0-20741 GCA_034694165.1 Tomocerus mixtus
TAGCAATAATGTTCTGTTTAATTGGTTTTGGTTAAGTACTTCTGGCTGGATAGGAATTTACTCTGAATTTTGTAAGCTGTATTCCCCACTGTTCCAATTTGTGCGCACCAAATTGAGTTTAGTAATAATTTAGTAATGACGTGCGAAATATTTGCCCTAAAATAAACAGGTACAATAAAGGATTGAAATATTTCGAGAAATAATTCCCATCTCTATTCTCTACAATTTATTAATACAGAAATATACAGATATTGCAATTAATAGAATAATTAGAGGCAGTACCTTTATTTTCTATTTAATTGTATTTCAATTTTATTTTATTTAATTCACATATTTTATACACCAAAAACCTTTTCTTATGCTTTTCATTAACTTCAATCAAATTTTCAGAATCTACTTTCCTGAAAAGTGAAATTCATCCATATATGTCTGTGCACAAGTGGTTATTTATATAAATGTTCTGCTTTCCATAGAATTATGTTGTAAATAACAACTCATTTCCATTTAAGGTATATAATTAATGCTAATCTGCTCGTGCTCATATGATAATGCATACTTTGCCAAATTATCTCAGGTGTCAGGTGTTGTGTGGTGTTTCTGCGAATCAACATAAATAGTATCTGAATAGAAAATGATACATTACCCAAAACATTCAAGATAATTATGTCATTTCTATTCTGATAAGTGAAACTTTTCAATTAACTATAATATAATTAACCTTCTTCATACAATATAACAATACATACAAATATAAATGTATGTTTAAAAATAATACTCTCCTGCACTTGCACTATCAACTATCCTTTTCCTTAATGTATGTAAATTGTTTTTCTTCAAAACGTTTTAAAAGTTTATATATTACAAAAGCATTCGAATATAAAAAATACAAGACATCTAAAAATCCAAAATCTATTTTATTAATGTAATATTTTGATAGAGCAAAAATAAACTGAAGTCAGTGAAGACAAAAATGTGTCTTGGATTAATGCTTTAAGTTTTATTTATCATTTTTAAAACTCGACAATAATCACTTCAAATACAAAAATACATGGATAGCCTTAACAAATTTCGATCAATGTTTTCAGCAGTATTACACATTCTGTGAGCTTTGACACATAAATACAAGATATTTTTAATTAAATATAATAACTTTAACAGCTGTTTGAAAAAATTATAGCTTTAAGAATCCAATTTTATAAAGGAAAAACGAAAGGAAATAGGAAAAGGTTTGCAGAGTTTGTA
The DNA here is from genome assembly GCA_034694165.1 of Tomocerus mixtus. Taxonomy (NCBI): domain Eukaryota; kingdom Metazoa; phylum Arthropoda; class Collembola; order Entomobryomorpha; family Tomoceridae; genus Tomocerus; species Tomocerus mixtus. The sequence continues at coordinate 1,243 of JAQFYC010003443.1, forward strand.
ATACTGCTGCAAACTTGAGTATTAAATTAGTCTTATCACCGAAATCCCATCTAGATGGCGCTAGTGGTTAGGAGTTTAATAGATGATCTTGGTATGAGCGGCGTTAGCGTAGGTGACAGCTGGGGCACCATAAGTGACAGCTGGAGCAGCAGCGTAAGTAACAGCTGGAGCAGCGGCGTAGGTGACAGCGGGGGCGCCATAGGTAACAGCTGGAGCAGCGGCATAAGTGACAGCTGGAGCAGCGGCGTAGGTAACAGCTGGAGCAGCGGCGTAAGTAACAGCTGGGGCAGCAACGGAAGCAACGGCTGGGGCAGCGTAAGCGTAGGCAGCGGTGTTGACGACTGGAGTTCCGACGGAGAAGGTCACTGGAGCAGCGGCGATGGCGGCAACTGGGGCAGCGACTGGAACAGAAACGCTGGAAGCGGCATAACGGGCAAGGGCGATGTGTTGGCTGGTGATGGCAGCGTCACCTATAATTAAATTGTGGAATTAATTATCAATTTCGAATTAATTATTAATTCTACGACTGCCAATTAAAGATATTCGATTTTTAATTGTTGAAATTAATTGTTAATTATTAAAATTCTATGTTAGTTATGAAAATTAATTAATTGAAATAATATCTTACGGGCAGCAGCGTAGTTTTGGATAGCAGCGGCAGCGTTGGCATTACTGGCAGCAGCATCAGCGTTGATGAGGGCAAGAGTGTTGGAAGCTTGGTTAAGGGCAGCTTGGTCCTTGGCAGCAGCAGTGGCGGCTTCAGCGTCTCTGGAGGCAATGGCTCCGTTGATAGCTGCAGCGTCGCGGACGGCTCCAGCGTAAGCTCCAGCGGCTTGGATGTTGGCGTTTCTGGTAAGAGCAGCGGCATCAGCAGCTCCTTGGTTGGCGGCGGTGGCAGCAGCGTTGACAACGGGGGTAGCGTGGACTACGGCAGCGGGGGCGGGGGCAATGACGGCTGCTGGGTGGGAAACGGCACCGAAGGCCAATCCCAAGTTTCCAGCGGAAGCAACTCCGACGAAAGCGAGAAGAGCGACAACCTTAAAATTCAAAATAAATTCGTAATTGTCTAAATAACCGCCAAAGTTTAAAAAAACTGTTAGAGATTTGCGGAAGAATTCAATTTAATAATTGATTAAGCTTATGAATTGGAAGAATTATTTCAAAAAATGGATTAATATTGCATTTAATATTAAAATGCTAAAATTAATTAAAATTAAATATATATTAATTAAAATTAATAAGCACCTTGAACATTGTGATTTAGTAGTTTAAACGCAAAGCGTTCTTTCGAGTTCAGTTGTGTTTACTTTAGAAGTTGCTAAAGATGACTGAATAATTTGGATAAAGTTCGACGCCGTATTTATATCTCAGGTGAATGAAAAATCTCATTCTGTATTAGTATTATTAGATTTACAGAAATAACGCATTAATTAAACAAAGGTAAGGGTGAAGGGGGACTAATATTGTATTATCTTTAGCAATTATAACATAACTGATGTTTTAGTAAATAAGAAAAGTGCTTATGTACCTATATTTATTGTAATTGTAATGTAAAGATATTAATTGCTCAATTGATTGTGTTTATATTACTATTCTCAATGTAAATACCAAGCATATTTTAATGTATTCACTAATTATGTTAATTTATGTAAGTTATCTCAAGTATAATATTACCTACTGATCTGTATGTATTGATGCATAAAATTGATGCAATTTTTGTTGTACTCTTTATTTATATGTTTTGATAAATATTTATCTAGTACCTAGCACAAAATATCTTTAACTCGCCTTCTTGTAAGTAAATATTTATTATAATACTAAAACATACATTGTAATTTTATTATTGTATAGACGGCGTACCTAATTGTAACATTGAAAATTGATAAAGAAATATATAATATGTGCTGTTTAGTTTTTAGTTCTAATAACTGGTAATGTTCACTATGCTATGTAATCATTCTTCTTTATTTTTGCAACTTAACGTGCTATGCATCAAGATACATTGAATTGTATTATCAAGAGTTAAGCACGTGTGAAGTTTATGCAGTTAAAGTTTATGGTTTGCTTTAATCTAAAAGTCAAGTTTAACTGAAAAATGCAAGCTTTTTCTAATTTTCCTTTCTTTAGAGCACATTTGCATTACATCATGTAGCATTGTAACAGTAACAAAGTAACACAACGCTGTAATAAGTAATTATATGTATAGGTTTAAGCAGATAGTTGTGAATCAATAAAGTTAATCAATATTATCCCCCCCTTTGAATATTTATCTGTGCAAGCTTGTCTCCTTTATGGTTTTGTAGTGTCTTTCTTAGCCTAATGATGTTCTTGCGGTGACACTGAGTATGTCCCGATATTAACGCGACATGTGAGAAAATATTTTCTTTTAAGATAAGGAGTAAAAGATAAGTAAAAGTAAGATAAGTAGCGTAGTAAATTGCTGGTTACTTGTAGATACAACGTCACCGAGAGAAATCGGTACAATCCTAAACGGTGGAATGCCATTACGGAATGGCCCTGGGTCCCATCAAAGCTGTTAAGTACAGAAGAATATTTGACTTCTACAAAGGAATGATCCCATTTCTCGTCATTTTACCCATAATAATTAAATAATTTCATTTTACTCAAGCTTTGCGGTTATGCTCATAAAAATACACGACGCTGACACTGACTTTTAGGAATAATAATGGTAGATATGAATAGTAAATAAGAACTGGTACGCATTTCTAAAATATTGGGTATGGGATACTGTACAATAATGTCATTAATTCGACTATAATCTATAAATAAATGTGAACACATTTATTTATAGGTTATAGGCGAATTAATTTATAAAAATAAGTTCTACAAAAGAGAAAATAAACCGTATTAAGTTTGTAGAAAAGGGGGGATCATTTTGTGGTCAAATCATGACAGTGACGGTATATAAGTATGTGTCTCATAATACCCGGCCCATATTGTTTTGCTGAGAACCTTTAAATGTATAATATCGTAAAAGGTATGAGCCAACATTTATTTTTCATTTTGATTTTTGACAAGGAGGACAAGTTCAAGGTGTACAGACATTATGTTCCTATATTCTAATTCTATGCAATCTTAGTTAAATAAAAAAGTATGATTTTGTAATTTAATTATTGTCTGTGTAATATACATTTCAAATATATACTTAATAATTAATCTGAAGCTCAGTTGTTATCATTCACGATTAATTAAACTTTTCCGTCCATATATGTGTACATATATGCAATCGACTTATGGCATGCTGTTGGTGTAATTTACACGGTGTTTTGTGACTCAATAGGCACCTTGCCTTGTAATGAACCCTTTATGCATGATTTGGTTGCTAAATTGAACTTGAAACAAATTGTTAATACAAATAAACATTTTTATTCCGGTTGAAAGCTCTGAATATAATAAAATAATAAATAAATAATCTTGGTTCACTTTTTGTGGGAAAATAAATAACATTTTGATGACTCCTTGAAAATCGTTGTTTGGAATACAGCCGTTTGAGAAACTGGAACTGCATCTTTCATCACAGGATTTAATTGTGTAATTTACTTAGGGAGATGATCGCCAATTGGTTGGTATCCGTTCTCATCAGCGATGTAGCGGAGGGTGATGACCTGACAAATTGCATTATCAATATTATTTGTTGCTGACAACAGGTGACAGTTAATAGGTAATAACTTTTTATTAGTTTTGTAAAAATTCAAAGATGTACCTGTCCTTCGGGAGATGTCCAGGAGATTTCTCCTTGGGAAGTTTGAGCTTGAACATCTCCGACGGGTTTCAATGATCCGGATTCGCTGCGCTTGGTTCCATCGGAAAGGGCATAGCTGAATTTAAAAAATTTAAATGTCGGTGTTTAGTAATTAATTAAAAACACGCTAGGTGCATAATTCAAAAATAATTTCAAATCATTTAGTAAATAATTTACTTGAATTTGTAATTTCCATCTCCACCGTTCTCATTGTCCAGTTGGACAATTTGTACGTCCTTTTGTGGGCGAGCCAAAGCTACCGCGAGGAACATAGCAAGAACAATTGCCTGCAATCAAAAATACAGTTTTTAGTTTAAAAGTAGCTATTTGTCTTTAAAATTAACTTAGTCACACTGCCACAAGGTATTTATTTTTTGTCGTATACTTTATAAAAAGGACGTCGTTGCACATTTCATAATTAATATATTATTACAAGGAAGAAATAAAATTCCCACATTTTTTCCTGTAACATAAAATTCCCATATTCTCTTTTTAAGCTATTCCCGTAACAGACAATTCCCACATTTTCTTTTGAAATATCATAATATATTATTATGGTCATACTCATAGGTTTAGTTTTTTTCTCCAAATCAGTAATATTATCTAAAATTATTATTCAATCTAATATGTGTTATAATTATATCTGTTAAAAACAAAATTGTAACTTAATTACTTAATTATTGTTTGAAGTCAGTGTACATTAAATAAATGTATTTCTCCCTATTCCCGTAACATACAATTCCCACATTTTCTTTTTGAGATATTCCTGTAACATATAGAACTTTAAAATTCCCACATTTACTTTGCCCTTTTATTAACCTGAAAGACAATATTTTTGTTATATCATTGTGGCCACACTCCCGAGGTACTAAATTACTCTTATACAAGTACAAGTACATATTACTGCAAATTCCTTTATACGACAATTACCATAATAATTATAAGTCTTCATTCTTGTAAACATTGAATATAGAAATAGACGCAGTAATTCCTTATAAATGATTAATATCAGTAATTTTAATTCAAACATGGGATTTTCAAACAAATTCCTAAAAAAGACACACTTCCTACCAAAATTGAAAATTTTTAATTCTGCCAGGAATAATTACAGGATATTTTTTCAAATTCTATTTTTCCATGAAATTAAGAATGCTTTGTAATGTATTGTTACAGCAATTAATTTTATACAAGCTTGTTCTTATACATATGAATTTGTTATTATAACTCACGACTTTCATGATGAATTGAAGAGATGGGATATCCACAGGACAAAGAAGAATAAGACGACAGAAGATGAAGAAGAGATTTTGTGTTGTGTAAGAGTGTTAGATCAAGAGATTCTGATGAGACACTCCACGGCAGCATCTTCTTTTATACACCAAGTGAAAGGAGTGACCCTGTTTATAATATTATTATGACTTGACGTCTTCTCTTCTTATCTCAAAACTATTTTCTTGATTATGGCTAAACAGCTATAGTAAATAGTCGTAGTACAATTATAGTAGATAAGTTTTGTTCAATCATTGCTAACATTTTATAATTTCCATATCAAAATAGAAAGAGAGATGAATGTGTTAAATATAAATGCAAATATTTATAACATACGAAGACTAACTGCAATTTGCAATGTTAATATTCCCTCTTCCATATTTGGCCATTTTCTTGCTTAAACTTCTAAACTATTCTCATCCTCTTCACTTTGGCAATTCTTCTCAGTAATATATGTTGGAGAATATCTGTCTTGTGTCTTTTATGATGCAAACTAATATTTAAATGTTCAAATGTAATTTGCACAGTGCAGCGCTGCATTATTATACAACTAGAGAAGATTTATTCTCAAATTAATTAAAAACAGCAACAATAGCAAGTTTAGTGCACGCGACCCTTGCATTCACGTTTAGCAACATCACTATCACCAGAGCATGACCTGACAAGTGCAATTGCAATACAGATAATCAAGGGCTGCAACCTCAACGACCAATATATATTACATATTATGTAGGAGGCTAAAGTTACAATTATGAGGATCATTTCCCTTAATTGTTTACATTTATTAATTACAGGAACAACTCAGAATAAGTTCAGTGGAATTAATCATCTTCTGTTACTTTATTAAATATTCTTATTGAAAAGTTTTAGTTTTTAGATTTAATTAATTGCCAAAAATAAGAAAGCAAGTTTAATTAAGCATTAATAAATACAAATACTTGGCTTAATTTGGTTTACTTAATTAAAAATGCAGTAAAATATTATTGGCATTGTACATGAAACTAATATGCAAAATATATTTTGCAATTTAAGTACATAACTCAAAATAAAAAAGAAATTAATTCATTAATATTAAGTCTCAGCGAAAGGAAAAGTTGCAAAAGTGAATTACATAAAAAGTTGGAAACTGTATTAGCAATATTGCTAACGATCTTTTATATTTTAGGATTTCATTTGCAATTGAAGTATCTATGTAATACTTAATGTACTGTCAGAATGTGATGTGATAATATTAGTAATACAGTCTTATAAAAGCGACTGCAATGAAAATGGCATTTTCTTTGAGTCAAATCGAAGAGTTCATTTCTGGTATGTTGTAGTGTTGTACAACTACAATTCAGCGTAATTGGTGTATTACTGTTATCTGACGTCCTGTAGTTATTTATGAATGATATAATGACATGATGTAACATTCGTGTCCAAGTCCGTACCTACATTTTATTGAATTGTAATGCAACAATATGAAATGCAAGTACATAAAATATAAATATAGGATATTGACCTATACATTGTATTATGGAAAGCATGCGTCTGTATGTGTATGTATAGTGCATATAAAGATTTGAATTTGAAACATTGACAGTGAGTAGACATATATTATAATGATTGGATAGAAATGCAAGATTGTACATCCATTTATGTATAAATGTGAATGCATTTATGATTATGACATAATATTGCATTGTTAACTATGTAGGCAGTGGGTATGCATCACGTATCTGTACTACATTTACCTAATACATATTACCTGTAATGTTAAAGTACATTAGATTAGAGTTGGTTTATCTTAAGTTTTGATTTTGGATATAGCGAATTGCATACAAATTGTTTTTTTCTGTATTCACCTGTATCAGAATAACACGTCAGAATCACATGTTAAAAAGTCCATAAGACTTTTTCCACAACGTTACTCTATCTCTACTGTAAAAATCTCAATTTTTTGGTTTGTTTTAAACCCCGTATTTGGATTCTTGACGTTACAAGGACACCGTTTACACTTTACAATTTTTTTTAGAAAATTCCTATAGATCATAAAAACTTTTTGAAAAGTTTAGTTTTAACACATGTTTAAGTAGGAAATAATTCTCAGTGCCACAGCGAAGTATTCATTTGTTGTAGCCCCATTTACAGTATATTGAGTGTAAGAGCCCTGGTAACGGGATTTTAAACCAAAAGGACCAGAAGTGGGTGAGATACTTTCCAACTGCATCAGGCGAATAAACAGGACCATTTATTTAAAAATTTATAAACCATTTATTACACCGCACTGACATTTACGTACTAATATAAAGCAAGTAATGCTAAATGCAATATTTTTACATAATGCATTTTATCAACATGACTTTTAGGATGGCGATGGGAACGCATTCAAACAGTGAGTTCTTTAGGGATATTCTACAGATTTCAAGAAAAATGAGATTCACCTCTTAAAAAATTGGTGAATACCAATTAGAATGTACTAATAGTAATAGTGAAGACAACAAAGCAAGTTAAAGTTAAACATCCATTAACTAGATACATAATAATTTTTAAGTGAAACCATTAAAATAAAATAAAATTGCAACTTGCTTGGCAACAACCTTTAGACTTATGATGACATTGTTAAAAGTAAATGTAAGTTAGTCCGTAAAATAAAGTTTAGCTAATTTAATAGACACATTACTTGCTTCTTCACAAAAGATTTCAATATTACTATATAATTAATTATATGTTCATCTGTATAGCCAGTCACATCTATCCTTTATAAATTGTACTATTCTAAATTCTAATTATATCAATACATTCTTTTTATACAAATATTTATGTAACTTAACTTTGCCATTTAAATATTAATAATAGAGTTAATAATAGTTGTTAATCTTGGAAGTGCTTGTATGGATACATACAATAATATGAATTATAATGAATTTAAGTAACTAATTTGGTGATGAGATGATTTGGTTTTGGTTCATGTCACGTTTGCTGTGTGTGTCAAGTCAAGTGGTTTACTTTGACTTTGGTTCCTCTTGTTTAGTTGTTGATGACAATGTGCATGGCATTCATTTCAGTTCAGAAACACTTATAGTCAGTTAGTCAGGTCAAGGTAAGCAAGCTCCAGTCCAGATTAAAGTAACACGACATTGTGATCCTCTATCATCTATGTGTTTGTACACTTTTAGTAATAGTTACTTAATGGATTAAATGACCATATCAAATGTATACAAATACAAGAAATCCGTGAGAAATATGGGTTAATTAATAAATTATTTACTTACTTATTAATGCACCGTCGTGTAGCGGAGATACATTTATGAGAATGCGTATAGTGTCTCTATATTTGCAATCCCGATAATTTTGTAGCATCTTACTTAATGTGCGAATATCAATACTGTCGATTTCAACTGGGTGAAGAGCATACTATTTCATTTTCATTCGCTAGCGTATATGTTACCGGGAAAATCGGTAATAAGGCATTACCGGTAAAGCCTAGGCAAAAACGGTAATTTCAGTTTTTGGATCAAACATTAATACGACAAATTTTAAATAAATATTGAATTTACCAGTTTGATTAAGCAGTTAACGGGGAATCAGAAAAGTGTCACTTATACCCTCTGCTGTAATAAATGGTCATTTTACAACCAGTTGAATTTTAAACTTTAAAGGACGCCATTTTTCATAGTAAAAGGTTGAGGTGACACTTTTCTGATTCCCCGGTAACTGCTTAATCAAACTGGTAAATTAAATATTTATTTAAAGTTTGTCGTATTAATGTCTTGACCCAAAAACTGAAATTTTTGAAACATTACCGTTTTTGCCTAAGCATTACCGGTAATGCCTTACTACGGCTTTTACCGGTAACATATATACAAATAATTGCAAATACCTATATATTAAGTATTAATAATTTAAAGAGAAAGTGAAGAAATAATATAATAAAAGATATTACGATTCAATATATATTGTACTTAAATTGTTTTATCTACTTAATTATGCAAGGTGTAAACAAAACAAAACAATAATTACAACAAATAATAGGCATTTTGCCGTCAACAGCTTTATATAAAATATGACAATGTTAACTATCATGGTATATTTACTTTGAAAGGGGGTTAACAGATTTTTCAGAAGGTAAGAAAGAAGAAAAGAAGGGACACAAAAAATAAACTCTAAAAACTGGAAACATGATTTACATGTAGTTAACCTTTAAAGCAGATTTAAAGTTAAGTAGGTTAACGTAAATAGTAGTTATAGATGGCGGTAGTCGAAGAAATACTAATTTAATAGACGAATCTAGCTCCCTTGGAGTAGGAAAGAACTCCGGGAGCTCCATAAGCTCCATAACTCAAAGCTGGGGCAGCATAACCACCATAAGAAAGGGCTGGGACTCCAGCGACTCCATAAGCTCCGGTGTAGGTGACTGGGGCAGCAACGGGGACGGCATAGGCGGCAGCGTTGTTGCGGGCAAAGGCGACTTGGGCGCTTTGGATGGCTGCGTTGTCTAAAAAACAAGTTGAGTAAATTAAATTAGCATTTTTAAATATACGGCGTAAAAATAGCTTTTCATGCTAACAATAAATATAATTGGCTAAAAAGTAGGTTTTGGTGAGCCAAACAAACTGAGTAAATATGTAGATTTAAATAAATCGGGTAAAAACTAATTTTAAGTGAGCCGAAAATAATTAACTGAAATGATAATAAACTGAATTATAAAATTTTTTTAAAAAAAGGGGGAGAAAAATGTATTCTTAAACAGCTCGTGTGGAAATATTTTTTACACAAAACGGGTAAAAAGTAGTTTTAAATAAATAGCATAAAAGGTTATTTGAAATAAGCAGTGAAAAATGATATTTTTAAAGTTTGAGTGATTATTGTAATTACTGGCAGAAGCGTAGTTTTGGATAACAGCGGCAGCGTTGGCGTCACGGGCAGCGCTTGCGGAGTTGATAAGGGCAAGGGTATTGGAAGCTTGGTTAAGGGCGGCTTGGTCACGGGCGGCGGCGACAGCGGCTGCGTTGGCGCTGGTGGCAATGGCTCCGTTGATTGCGGCGGCGTCGCGGGCTGCTCCAGCGTAGGCTCCAGCAGCTTGGATATTCGCGTTTCTGTTGAGGGCAGCGACATCGGCGGAGTATCCGGTGTTGACTGCAACAGCTGGGGCAGCTACGACAGTGGCGCCATAACCATATCCCAAGTGTCCAGCGGAGGCGACACCGGCGAGAGCGAAAAGAGCGATGACCTTAAAAATTCATAATTATGTTAATCCTTTTCCAAAATCAAGTTTCTGTCTTTCGCTGATTTATTATGTGAAAACCTATATTTGAAAAATGTTTACCTTGAACATTTTGTTTGTTTGATATTTAAGCGTTTGCTATAAGAATTATTTGTTTGCTTTGGAAGCTTCTGTAAGTCACTAATGGTCTTTATCAAGTTTGTCGCTGTATTTATACACAAATGCAAAATTATATTTTGTGCAATGTTTAAGAGCATAATATTCAAATATATCAATCAATATTTGCAAGAAATGCAATAAGCTGTTGCAAATCTAATTTTACGCAAATGCTACTCTGTACTAGCAGGATCTTATTCCCAATCTCAACCAGAATAAGAGTCAAGTTCATTATCTTTATTGTATATCACGTTACACACATAAATAATTAATAGTTAATACTTGTTCTACTGTAATTATCTGTTCATTAAATTAAGAACATTTATGTCTTGAATCTTTTAACAAAATATGTATACGTGTACTAAGGTGGTTGAGATTAAGTAAGTTATTTGTAATCTTTTGCTTATATTTACAATATTGAATAGGAACTTTACTTGGTTATTAATTGATATGAGGAATACTATTACTAGCACAGATTGGCAAAATAAATTGTTGAGAATAAAATAAAATGTAAACAATACGTACTACAATCACAATCTTTTAACAAAATAATTACACGTGTCTAGTTGGCAGCTATACACTCCTATCTCAAATAAGTTAATTACATTTACTCGAGGAAAGGCAGCTAGTCTACTAAGTCTACAAATTACATTTATCCAATCATCCGTTCCAGAATACCTCTCATTAACACTTTCCCACACGTAAAATTAAATGCATTCCTTCCTCAAATGGCGAATATTTAGCTTTGGTCTATTTAAAAATAATCTTTTAGCAAAACTTTACTTTTTACTAATACTTACTTGAATTCTTACTGCATAAAAAACTAGACACTTGCTAAACGGGCACCTCAAGGCTCTGGACTTCGTTTACAGCTCGAGACGGTCCATGTACACGGTTGTCTTCCATCTGAAAGTTAAAAGAGTATTCATATCCGTAAAACTTAAAAATGAATGAATTCAAAATTAATTACTATTTAATTATATGCTGCAGTAGTAATTATACTTCTAGAAACTCCAGAGATAATATTATATAATATTCTCATTCTAATATTCTAGCAGTATACGTTGGGAGTGTTTATAGTTACATTTTCCGTGTCCGCAGTAACGCTCACAAAGTTAATTGGAAGTGGATCCCCGTTTGCGTCCCTATAAAACCGCTGCGTCGGGTCCAACTCCGTCAGCTTCAAAAGGAGATCATTTAACAAAGGAAATGTTTCTTGAATGCGAGGTCCTGCGTCTTTACTAAAAACTATTGTCATTAACTTAATTTGTAATTCATGTATAGGTACGGGATCAAAAACTTCGGATAGAATTAGCCCGATTGAATACAAGTCAGCGGCTTGATTGTATTTTGCAGGATCCACTTGGCCCCTTACGTTTATTTCGATTGCCCGGTAAAAATTGTGACCCATTTCCAAGGTCTTCGGCTTTGTTGTGTTATTTGTTTCGTTGTGATACATACCAAAGTCTCCGATCTTAATGGGAGGGGTGAAACTCTTTTTTGAAAATAAAATATTCTCAGGACACAAGTCTAAATGGAGTATTGATTGGGAGTGAATGTAATTAATTCCGTCTATCAGCCCTTGCCCAATCTTCTCACATATATTTATATTTGGGTTAATTTCATTTTGTACTTGGGTATTCAGCCATTGTCTCAGAGTTTCACCACAAATTTCGGTTTTAATAAATAGACCACTGACCTTGTTGCCACTCTGTGCTAATTGAAAGTGTGTTAATAAGCGGAATTTAACACGGTCATGTATTTCCTGAGTATCTGCAGATGCCCATTGTAAAATGTTCGTAACTTCTTTTTTAGACAATGAGTACATATCAGAGGAGACATATTTGACTACATTGGGATGGTCAAGAGTCGCCTGAATTCGTGATTCTTGTAACAGATTGGTATTTGAATCGGTAAAGGACTTCAAGTCCCGATTGGGAATTATCTTCAAAGCGTGGTACCGGTTGTCAAGTTTATCCCTAGCTGAAATTACGATTCCAAAAGAACCGTAGCCCAAAATTCTATTAGTTTCGTATTTCCAGCTGGTCAAAGGTTTGACTTCTAATGAGTTTCTTTGAATTTTGTTAACGCAATGCTCATTGAAAGTGTTGTTCAATATATCTAGTAGCGGACTTCGGATATCATTCCACTCTCTCTGTCCAAGCAAAACCACCAAAGTTTGATTTTTGTTGAATAAAGTGTCCTTGTTCAGCTACAAATTTTATTAATTATTATTTTGTCAAGGAATTCATGAAGTACATAAACCTAATAAGAAAAATGAATACGCTGTACTAACAATTCTCTCTCGTTCATCGCTGGATATGATCCTGGCTTGCATTAAATGCAGCAGTACGTCGTCCAAGTTGGTCAAATGTTTAACCAAGTACACAAGATTGTCTGCGATATCATTTTCCATTTTTAAACCGTAAAATAGCTCGATGAAGATTTATAATTTGATGTAATCTTGGCCAAATTTTAGTGTTTTGAGTTGACGTTGACGTGTGTTACAAATTCAAACTTTTTGCCACCAAAGGTAATACAAATGGTCGGTTTGGCCGCCACATAAGGCGAGGTAGAAATATAACCACGGGTCAGGGTTTCTTTACTCCCGGTAAAAATAAAAGCCCAACCAGAACAATGCATATGAAAAGTAAAAAGCCATTGATTTTTTGGAGAAGAAAATGCATTTATTGAAACTAAAGCTTTAACGAATTTCAAATTTACAGCTTTTCTATAATATGTGAATAAATGTAAACCTAAATATTCTCTCATAGGTTTGAAATGTAGGTATGTAGACTAATACAATTTTTTATATATTATTATAATAATATTTATTGTGCAACCTTTCCCTTGTATGTGTTCATTAAATTCTTTCCGGGTATTATGGCTTACTACAGTTTACAACGAATTACTATGGGAAATGGAAAACATGCCCTTTACTGTATACACTACTTAAAAACTCCGTCCAAGCAGTCACAAGACGCCCGACCGAAGGACCGACCGACGTCTTGTGACTTCTTGGACTCCGTTCGCCCATTCAAGTCACAACAAATCGACCTTCGGTCGATTAGTTGTGACTTTGAATGTACCGGTGAGTCGTTTTCCACGTGTTCGTATTATTTTGCAGAAATTTTTAATTGTGTAAATCGATCGTACCAAAATCAATACAAAGAAGGGACACTACAATTTTAAATATGCCAAAATAGTAGTTACAAGGAGCAAAATATAACTTGGAGTACTACCTTTTCTTTGTTAGCTCATATTTAATTTCACAAACTAATTGTGAACTAATGCGGCGTCATAATACAAAGAAATGCAAATACTGTAAAATATTTTGCAATCGAAAAATATCTGCGTCGAATAATATTAATTTTTAAAATATTTGATGGAAGCAGTAATATATTTTTCATAGTTTTAAAAAATACGTTAATTTATGAAGCATGATGTATTTATTCACAGTCCCACAATCTTCACTTTTTAGGCAAAGCAGGATATAACAATTTTTGTACTCGTCAATTGCTTCCATTTCTATCGTACATTTCTCATTTCTTTCTCATTTAAAAATAACAAAGTACAAGCACTATAAATTTGCCAATCAAAATACATTTTAAATATATTTACATTATATTGCAAAATATTTTGCACTACTTGCATTTCATTTGTACTTTGATTCTGTATTAGTTCATACGCAAATCAGGATATAATATTTTTTGTACTTTACACGTTCTTCAATTTCCATCATATTCAACAAGATATAGAAGCATAAAGTAAAATTTTTAACCATCAATAATTACCCTAACATTATATTAAGAAGAAAGTTTTGCACTTTAAAATTCCATAAAATTTTTCTTATTTTATCAATTTTGTTGGCCAACGAACTCATCCAGTGTCCTTCCATTATAGGTTCAAATCCGGAGTTAAAATATATTTTTCGAAAATTTACTCTATCTTACATCTTAAAAGGTCCCATTGGGACGGAAGCGCGCACACACACACACATACACACAATAGCTCTACATAAGCCCTGGGTCGGGCTAAAAACGAAGAAATTTGGGGGAAAAAAATAAAGAATTTGACAAAACGTACAGTTCCTTGAGCTAGCTTGTTCGAAAGAGAAAAATTTTTTCTATGAATTATTTATGGCCTTCCGTTTCTGCTTATTTGGAACGAAAAGCAGTAAAAAATAGGGTCAAAGTGCCAATTACATATAAATCCCTATTCAAGACTTCTCATTTTCAAAAATTAACTGTTGAAACTAGAATTTTTTTTAGAAAAAAGGGGCAGCCATAAGGCATAGAGAAAAAGATGGCGATTCCTAACACGCCTATCATTTTTAATCTATTTGCTCCGGTGACCTGCAATTTTTCCCCGAAAAGTCGTCTAGTCACCCTTAAGTATTTAGTACGTATTTAATATTTGAACTTACTGAATTTCAGGTAAAATGGAAGCCCTGTATAACATTAAATGTTTAAATGAAATGAGAGTACTCTATAAGCCGATTCAAGGTGATAACAGTATTTATAGATAAAACGACGAGTAATTCTGCAGCGAGACAAGTACACTACTGGGTTGGGTGAGTGAAAAGTTAATGGTTATTAAGAAGCTTTTCTCCTGCATCGATTTATTGTGTCTGCCTGTCTGTTTGCGGTGTAACTCAAAAGCGGTTTGAGATATCGACTTCAAATTATCAGGATAGCCTATTGAAATTACTCAAATGACACAATTTAAAAATGTGGTCAATCGACCCACAGGTTAATGATTTAGGTCAATTTGAAACATTGTTGAATTAGCACGTACATTATGACGAGTATTGCATACTATACATAAGTATTACATTGTACATGTGCAAGGAAGCGTCAGCAGGCTTGCGTTAGAGTGTCACATGTAAATGGGCCTGAATTGAATTACATGGATTTGACATGCCACTAACAAACTCCTGACACCCTGTAACCGTAACCACTTCATTACATCCGATTTGCAATGGCTTATTCCCATGAGCAAGGCTGCTGGCAAACAGCTAGCGTTGGGTTGCCAGCTGTCACCTGACAGCACAGCATAGTTGGACTTTGGGCAGATCACCCGACTCTCTCTATTATTGGCTTAGCCTCCAGTTCCCAAAAACGTCACACGGAATATTCTGGAGGTTTCACCTCCGCCATTAAACCTCGTGGAACTTCTCTGTTCAATAAAACTCTAAATATATTTGCACCATTCATTGTAAACGTACATATTCGGTACTCTGCATACTGATAAGATAATACATAATATAGATATGCCATAAGTATTCAAAGGAAAGATAATACATTCAAATCTTACTCAATGCTTTTGACTTATTAAGGAGCTTATCTCCGTTATGAATTTGTTGTGTCTGTCTGTCCGGTTGGGGTGTAGGGCGTTATAGTAGAGGGTTGCCTGGGCATGCGAAATATGAGCTTACATTTAGTGTGCATACAACAATGGCATACTAGAAACATAATATATGTACCATATCTACAAGAGGTGTAGCATAAGTGGGAGACTTTTAATTTTTATATATTTTTGTAACTTTTAAACGGTTCAACCTTTTTTGATTTGTGTTAACGGAATTCAATGCAAGGATACATTTTATTTTCTCACAATGCCCCAACTTATTGAGGCAATGTGAGATTCGACCAAAAACTAACGGATTTCAATGCAAATTTTACTTTCTCACAATGCCCCAAATTATTGGGGCAATGTAAGATTTTACCAAAAACGGACTGTATTCACTTTCGCTACTTTATTACTCACAGTTTTGCAATGTTTTATTTGCATTGGATAACATAATGTTAGTAATGCAGATACAATAGGGATAAGGCAAACTACCGTAAAAGGCATTCGTACGTTATTCGTTGGCCATAACTATTTGTATACCTCAATTATCGTTATCAACTGCCATGCCAAAGGATTAATATGTTAATATTAAATCAACCTGTTCCATTTTAGGGTTTCATTTTTTCCACTTCTCCCTATTCAAAACAGCTTTATTTGCAATTTAATATCCGAAAGAACTGTTTAATTATTCTTCGCCAACTGTGTTTTAAATATGACAGCGAATGCACTTTTAATTTGCTATATTTGCACTTTACTTACCTTTTAATGTAAATAAATAAAAAAGTATGGAAATTATGGAAAAAATAAATTAATTTTTTTAAACCTTCGGTAGGACATTCTCCCAGTTGCATCCCAATGCCTAATGGGAAAATTAATTAATTACTAAAATATAATATTTTCATCTATACTAAAATTAAGACTATAAAGCTGAACTTACTATATATTAGCTATAAATATTATGAAACATGAACCCTGAAAATAGTCACGTAACATTTCACACTCGCCACGCAATATTCTAATAATTACACGCAATTTCAGAAGAGTAAATAATATAACTAGGATAATAATATATATAATTCTTTGAGTCCATTTCAAACAAATAATCAGTAACAGTGCGCATTAATCGAAATATTATTTTCAGAAAAGTGCCCAGGGGTTATTATATAAATGGAAAGTAGAAGGCAATGGAAAACGAGATCGAAAATAATTTTGTCTATTTGGCAACTCATTTAACCAATTTAGACACAATTTTGACGCACATGCTGTACAAGGATATCATTTCAACAGAGGAGCTGGAAAAAGTGGTTGGTTATTTTTGGCTTTTAACATTTCTTCACGGTATTTGATAAGAGAGTACGTATTTTTCTTATTAATCGTTCATTAAAATAACCATTTTAATATAATTATTATGTGCGCGCGTAAACTATATGTTCAATTTTCAGCTGAAGAGACATACATCATCAAGTAGGACTACGGTTTTGCTACTTTTGCTTCAAACGAAAGATTGGAATGTTGTCCGAAGTCCCTTCCTGGAAATCCTCCGAAGCACAAATAATGGTCACTGTGCACAGCAAATAGAAAATTCCTCCGAAGCTCAACCTATGACCAAATGGAACTACAAAACGAATAAAATTTTGGGTTATGGATCCTTCGCTGTCGTAATTTCCGCTAGGGACTTGGCGGACAACCAGAATTATGCTCTAAAAGTAATTCCTTACCAAAAAATAATTCCTGATGAAGAAAAAGACAAACTTTTGCAAGAGTCGGGTAATCACATGACTCTTCATCACCCAAATGTTGTCAAGTATCTTTCTGCGGAGTCCTTCTCCATATCAACGGAGAAAATTAAAGAAATCTTGCAGTGGAAGACTTCCGGTGCCAAGAAAATAGAAGAACTAATTCAATTCAAATTAGCCAAGTATTTTAAACAATCGCAAATGTACGGCAACAGGATCAGCGGTCTTCTTATCAAAACCGAAATTTGCGGAGAAACCTTAAGGAAATGGCTGAATAATCACGTTGAAAACGAAAAACTTCCAGAAACAAAAGTATGTGAAGAGATTGGGCAAGGAATGATCGACGGAATCAATTACATTCATTCCAAATCCATCGTCCATCGGGATCTGAGACCCGAAAATATATTTTTTTCGAAACCGAATTTCACACTTCCCATAAAAGTCGGGGACTTCGGTCTCTCAACCCAAATTGAGAACGGCGCAACCCAAACTTTTACAATGGTGGTTGCTAACAATTTATACCGGGCAATGGAAATACACGCGAAACCCCAGTCTGGGTTTGAAAATATCACTCACGCAGTTGACCTGTATTCAACCGGATTAACTCTATCAGAGATTTATGATCCAGTCCCCACAAAAAGATTATTACTGAAATTCATGGCAATAGTTTATATGAGAAACACTGGAGATCGGATTCAAGGCACATTTCCATTGATAAACGAACTAATTTTAAAGTTGACGGAAAAGGAACCGATGAATAGGTTTTGCAAGGACGCAGATGGGAAACCACTGCCGATTAAATCGCTTATGAAGGTACCATTCCTTACAGAAAAGTAAAATATAGCTACTTCTTGACGGCTAGACGATCTGAGTTGCATTTGAATTTTTAATTTATTTGTATCCATTACTTGTAATTATTTAATTGTTTCTTTCAGAGAAACATTTCTGGAGATCCTGGTCCTACAGAGAAAAGCTATATTATGGATGAATCCTTTCATATTCCACATAGTCGTTTAGAATTAGTAAGAACAAATTGAAAAATATAGTGTTAGGGTTACCAAATAATGTTTTTTGTTTAAGTACATAATTTTGTTTTCTAATTGATGTACATTTATTTAACTATGCAATTCCAGTTGCATGAAATAAAACTTAGGCAAGGGACAGATTTTGAGCTGTCAGAAAAAATAGGCGGTCTTTTGACTTCGAATGCCAACGAAGAGAAGATGGACGAAGATATTTTAAAGTTGAGCCGGTTTGACAGGGACACCAATAATGAGAAACCACTTCCAATTGAATTCCTGAATATTTCTCCAGAGAAAGTAAATGTAAGTATAAAAGTAAATAAATAGTTTTAGCTTAATTTGTAGTGAAATTAGTCCTAATTTTTTGTTCTTTTGTTAATTTACTGTGAAATAAAAATAATCTTCTGACTTTTACTTTCAGGTAAATGTTCCTACACAAACAGTTAACAGAGATAATGAATCCCTTCAAACCATAGAACATCCTCAATTAGTAAGAACAAAATAAATTAATATTTTTTAATATCAATGAGTGATAGCAATGAAAGCTCTTCGGAAGTGAATATGTAGTACCTTATAGTTCCTCAAATGATCTTCTATTACATTCCTATTTTTAGTTAAACATATAATATTCATTTCATCTATTGCAGTTAATACAAAAAGCTATTTTTCAGTCACAGCAAGATTCCGAGGAACGTTTGAATCTCAAAAGAGGAAGGACCAGGAGTAATAATTCTGAAATAAAGCTGCAAGAAGATTTGAATAGAATCGAGGGAAACAAAAAGATGAATGCCCCCGACAGGAAAATGTTGACAAGGAAATGGTGGCCCGACAAAAGGTGGTTCAAAAGGGGGTCGGTGGCTTGGTTTTTAGTATTTTTATTAATGATATTGGTAAACTATTTAATATTGACTACTGTTGATATGCTGATGACTTAGTAATTTGGTATGCAGATTCAGATGTGAATAAGGCAGTTGAAAAGGTAAACGAAAATTTAT